>PVKS010006935.1:57753-75733 GCA_004027875.1 Aplodontia rufa | reverse complement strand
TTCTCACTCACTCTCTTTAAAAATATTAAAACTATGCATAATCTTACTACTCTTAGCAATTACTATCAATAGCTTGATACATGTCTTTTCTGGCTTCTCTTTTTTTTCTGGAAGCACCTGTTACATATCTGCACACACATGAGTCTGCGCAACCATCTTGTAGTTATGAAGGTGTCATCTTGAAAGCATTTAGGTTAAGTGCACTAAGAAAACTTTACCGGCAGATGTTCAGGATATATCAAAGTTTGCAGGATGCTGCTTTCTCCTTTATATGGTAATTCATCCAGGTTTGCCTCAGATGAACTATGACTAGCCTACCTTTTTTTTGCATTTCTTTCTCTCTCCTAGTTATTGGTTCTGTTGGTTTCCTTTCTTTGAAAGTTGGTAACTAGGTCTAATCATCCTGTGCTTCCTTGGAAGGGTTTTTTGTTTGTTCAGAATTAAATATTTTCAAGCAAAAAACTTTTGGTTATATTGGTGCTTTGTATGACGTTAATTCAATATGCTACCAAGTTAACAGATTCTCTGTTTCTTTTGACCAACCTTAAAAAGACACAAACAAAACAAAAAACAACAATTATAACAACAACAATAATAATATATAGAACAACCTCCCCCCAACTCCTCCTAGGAAGAAATAGCAGTGAAAACAAGAAGGTGAGGAAAGCAGTCTGACTTGCTTTGTATTGATAACATAAGTACTGTCTCTACATATATCCTAGCTCAACAATTTGGTGGAAAATTGTGATCATACTTAATGCAGTTTGAAACTCATTTTTTTGTGTAATAAGCCATCATAAATATTTTCCACATTATCTAACATATATGTATAGATCATATGCTAAAGGTCAAACATTGTTACATTAAGGAGAAAAACTTCTCTGAACTACCCCATTGTTGGACAACTATTATCTTATGCTTCCTAATATAGACAGTATAGAATTACACTGGATGAACAGACCAGGGTAATTGTATAATTATTTATGTCTTTGTCTAGAGTCCTTGAGTCCTTGACATCATGATGGGTGTGAGGTAAGTGTGTGATCATGGTCATGGAAGACATCACAATGAATCATGACATCATAGCTGGATCTGTCAATATGGAGCTCTAGATAGCCATAAAAATTGATTGGAAGTGACAAGCTAGTCAAAGTCTAGGCCAATCTATTTTGGGTAGGTTCTTTTCTTTCTAAAAGAAGGAATGGAAAGGTATTATCACCCATTTCACATTGATATCATAGTAAATTATTTTATAGTGCATTTATGTGAGTACTACCAAGTTGGTAATTTGCAGAAATCAATAACATAGATTTTTGTTAGAGACTGAATGCTTGTGTAGCCCTCAAAAATGCATATGTGGAGCTCCCAAACCCCAATGTGACTGTATTTGGAGAGAGTCTTTATGAGGGTAATTAAGGGTAAGTGAGGTCTTAAGGATTGGCCTCAATTCTGACAGGACTTGTGCTCTCCTTAGAAGGGACAGGAGAGAGTTGGCACTCTCTCCCTGCTGTGTGAAGGCACAGCAAGAAGACAGCTCTCTGTGAGCCAGGTTGAGAGCCTTCTACGGAACTTAAGGATAAAAAGATGCAAATTGGTTGGCACATCGATTTGGGACTTCTGATCACTCACACTTTGAGAAAATAAACTACTGTTGTGTAAGCCACCAAACTTAACATATTTTGTTGTGGAAGCCTAAGCTGAAGAAGGCAAATTTTGGTACCAAGAAATGCAGTGCTGCTATAATAAACACCTACAACTGTGGAAATGGCTTTGGAACTGGGTGTTGGGTAGAGACTGAAAGAATTTTGATGTGCATGCTGGGAAAGGCTGAGATGGTGATGAAATGACTGTTTGCAGAAATACAAACATTAGAGGTGAATTTGGTGGGGACTGAGGAAGAAAATAGGAGAACTGGAGAAAAGGCTTCCATCTTCTCAGTGAATACAATAATCACAGATCAAAATACTGGTTCAATATGGAAATAAAGGCCACTCTGGGAGGGCTTGGAAAGAAAAGAGGAACAGGTTGCTGGAGGAAGGAATCCATGTGAAAAGTGGCAGAGAACTTGGCTGGATTGTGTTCCAGTGTACTGTGGAGGGTGGAACTTGTGAGCACTGACATTGAATATTCAGAGAAATTTCTAAGTGAAGTATTAAAGGAGCCACTTAGGTCCTCCTCTGCTTATAGAAAAACATGGGAGGGGAGAAATGGAAGGAAGAAGGAATCATTAAGAAAAAAGGAACCAGAACTTGAGGATTTGGAAGATTCTTAGCCTATGTATATTAAAAAAAATGAGACAGCTTGTTCTATAAAGAATACGAAGGGTGTGATTGAACAAATATCCAATAAAGAGATTGTAATAGTTAATATTTTGTGTCTATTTGCCTGGGCCCACTGAGTAATGGAGGTGACATTGCCATGCCAGTAGGTCTGGAGAGTGGGACATTGAGCCCATGAGGTTTTCTCTTGAGCTTTAGAATCTGAAGGAATTTTCCTCCGTAGGTTTTGGTTTGCTTGGGACCTGTAAGCCCTTCCTTCTTCCTTATGTCTCCCATTTGGAATGGCGGTGTCTACCCTATGCCTGTTCCAATATTGTGTTTAGGAGCACAACTTCTCTTGTTTCACAGCTTCACAGCTGGGGAGGAATGTTGCCTCACCATGAATATGAACCTTGAATCTCACTCACATCTGACTTAGATGATATTTAGAGAGGACTTTGGACTTTATATTTCAGAGTTGATGCTGGAATAAGTTAAGGCTTTTGAGACTGTTGGGATAGAATGTATAATGTATACAAGGAGGACATAAATTTTGAGGTTCTGAGGTTGAATGTCAGGGAATGAATCCTTTGTTAATTTGAGCTAGACAGTTGGTACATTTTTGCAATTGTTAAAAATCAATTATTAGAGTTTTCCCTAAAAGTTATGATTCATTTGCCTACCTTGAGAACAATGTTTCCATGTAACAGTCAGAAATTTTGAGAAGCTGTGTCTAACTCTGCAGGGAGATGTGACCTGAACAAATCACAGAATCATGGGATTGACAAGCGTGAAAAGAACTTTACTTGGTTCTTCAGCACCTTTCGAAGTAGAAATCATTTCCCCAAATATCACAAGGCTTTCCTTGAATTATTTATGAAACAGTTTTTCTAAATGAAATTAGACCTACCTATTTACAACCTATATCCATCAGAACCAATTTTGCTTTCTTTACCTGGAAGAATAGGTGTATTCTTTCTTCCACTTCATTTACCTTATTAGGTAATGTAGTGGTTAATTATATATGTTTACTTCTCTGGGACATGATTCGAGATATTTAGTGAAATGCTCTGGATATTTCTGTGAGAAAGAAGAGATTTATTTAAATTGGAGGACTTTGAGAAAATACATTGCCGTTGATAACACGAATGAGCCTCATCTAATTAGTTGAAGGCCAGAATAAAACAAAAGGATGACCTCCCTCATCAAGAGAAGAATCTCCAGCAGCCTGACTTCAGACCTCACCTGTTACCTTGACTTTTCTGGTTCCATGGTGCTTGACTTTCAACTTTAATAGCAACTTTTTCTTGAGTCTGCAGCCTGTTGACCTCCCTTATCAAAAGTTTGAACTTGCAAAACCTCCACAATTGTGTGAGCCAATTCCTTAAAACAAGGAGCTTTCTATATACAGATATTCTGTTACTTATGATGGGTTGCCTTATGATTTTCTGACTTTACAAGAGTGCAAATGTGATATGAATTCAGCGGAAGCTATTCCTCAAATTTAGAATGTTGATCTTTTCCCAGGCTAGTGACATGTGGTATGATATTCTCTTGCAATGCTGGGAAATAACAACGCAGCTACAGCTCCCAGTCAGCCCCACGATCAGGAAGGTGAACAAATGACACTCTGTAGTATTGCTATTGTTGCTAAGTTGCCGTGTATGGTTGGTTAGGTGCATTAAAAGCATTTCAAGTTAACAATATTTTCAATATATGATAGGTTTACTGGGGCATAAACCCTGTGTAAATAGAGGAGCATCTGTTTGCACATATTATATTCTTTCTGTAAGAAGCTGATAAAAACAGATGCATTATATGTCTCCTCTTCAAAGCCATGTATTGTTTTCCCATCTCAGCATTGTAAAAACCAAATCCTTATTATGATCTCAAGGTCCTACATGGTATTCCTCTCCTAAGCTCCATCTCTAAACCCCTCACTAACTCCCTGACTCCACGTTCTCCTGCTGTTGCTCTACCACTCTATTTCAGCCACACTTGCCTCCTAGCAAGTTTATCTCAATGTAGCTGAGTCAAAATTCTAAATCTTCTAATTAAAATGCTAAATCACCAGACATCACCAGGGTTGGGTGTCTCACTTTCTTCTTGTCTTCTGTTAACTATGATTTCTTTTTTACAATGATGCCTTTCTTTTATCTCTTTTAACACATTCAGTGTTCCCTCATACATTTCCTGTAATCCTATTTCATTTTTTTCCTTAGTACTAGCCATGATCTCTTATTCTGTATATTTTACTTTTATTTCTTTGCCATCTGATTTGTCTTTGTGAATGATATTTTTGTGAGTTAGATTTTTTTTATGATTTATTTAATGCTACATTCCAAACACCTAGAATAATGCCTTGGATGTAGGTGGGAAGTTTTGGTTGTTTGGTGAGGGAGCACTCTGCTTCCAAGATGGCACCTTGAACATGGTGTCATCTGGCAAAGATTGCTCTATCCTTACACGGCAGAAGGCAGAAGTCAGAAAGGGGCAAACCTCCTCTGCCAGTATCTTTAATAAGGGTATCTAATCTTATTCACAAGGGAGGAGCCTCAGGACTCAATTGTCTTACAAAGCTTATTCCTCCCAATACTACACAGCATTGGGGATTAAGTTTCAATATGAATTTTGAAGAGGAAAAAAATAACACTCAAACCACATCAAGAATCAAAATCCCTTTCCTTAGTCTTGTCATTACTGTTTAATTTTTTTCTCGTTTGTACCAATGGTATGAGTTTCCAACCTTAATAATTTCTTTGGGAGTTTTCACTTCTTTTTATGAAGTGCCCCTCCCCTATTTGTTACATACAGCTTCTGACATGACATGATTTTGCAGGTTTTTTTCTCTTGTTAATCTGTATATTGTTAATTTATATTGCATATCCATCCAGAGAACCTAAGAGGGTACAGAATTTTCCCCCTTTACAAAAAGGCACATGAAAGGCCCATGGAGAATTTTCTCCCCCCAAAATGTTTGTTGTTTGGCTTGTATGCCAGACTGTAAATTGCATAAAGTCAGGCACATATATTTTGTATATTTCCAAATATCCTGCAGCTAGTATATTGTTTTAAAAGTACAGTCACATGTCATTCAACCATGGGAATACTGAGAAATGAGTCATTAGGTGATTTTTGTCCTTGTGCTTACCCATTTATGTAACTAAATAATTATTTAAACCAAATGATTATTTTCTGCTACATGCCAGGGCTATATTATAAACTTAGGACCACCATTAGGTATGTAGTACATGGTTGACTGAGGTATCATTATAGAACACCTGATTGTATAATCATTATGCAAATTACATGTCTATGTTCTTATATATAGTACATGCAAATAAACTAGTATTGTATAATTATTTACAATATGACTGCTAACTTTTTGAAATGTGAAGTATTGAACTGATAAGGATAAATGAGTATGCCGCTACTACTACTACTTCTACACTACTACTACTACTACTACTACATCTCAAGTTATCATCTACTATCTTTCAGTAGCTGGCTATGTGCCAAATCATGCCCCTTGATTTTTACTGATTTCTAAAGATCTGATATAATATACATAGCTTAAAGATGGTTATTAATCCTGTCTTCAATATAAATAATAAAAAAGCTTTAATTATGTGGGCTAAATGGACCAAAATACTTTTAGCGGGAATTATAGTGAAATTCAAGAATATTGCTTGTTATAATCAAACATACCATAGGAAAAAAATGTTGAAAAGTGGCTATAGGACACCAGGATGAGTTATTTTTCAATAAGGATTACAGAAAATTAGTCCTCTGAATTAAAGATGCACTTACCTAATCTTATTTTTGTCCTGTCTCTCAAAAATGACTCTGATTCAGCTGAAGGGAAGCCTACATATAGCAGTAGGTAATGTGATACTTCAGAGAGATGTGTGACTTGTTGAGCGTGTGCAATGTACAGTGGGTAACAACTGTACTGAAATTATCAGGATAAATGCAACCATTTAGAATTTCATGATCATCTTATGTGACCATCATTACACATTAGCTGATATTTACCCCTAATTCTTCTCATTTCCTAACACTGCTATTTCTGAAAGGGTGATTCAATTTAGTATTTATGTGTTGAAATTAAGTAATTGGGCATGTCTTTCTAATTCAGTCATAAAATTTCCTTTGCTGTAAAATTTTAACACTAGGAATTTACATATTGTGCTTGAAATTTAATGTATTAACATTATTTAAATGAGATAAACTAAATCTTGATAAAGGCTGGAATGACCACAGAAAAATATCAGAATTTAGTAATTTGACAGGCTTATGAAAATTAAAGTACTTCATTCAAATTTGTTGTTGTTAAAGATTGTTTTTCATGAGGATGCCATGTAGGAATTCAAATCAAGAATCATTTGAGTCTCTCTCCAGGGGCGGATCCACTGGACACTTTTATCCAGACTACATCCCTTGGGCTGGGTTAAGTGGATTGGGGTTAGTAAGGAAGATGGAATTTTGGGGCTTGTTGTTAATGTTATCACTGGATTTTATTGCACATGGAATGCTCAGTCAAATAGAGAGCTATAGATTCCATGAATAAAGATGTGGAGTGTATGAAATATAAGCTACTGTTGTTTGGTGGTCTTCTTTTTTTATTTTTTAAATTTTTATTTGATAAACATGGTCTTACAGCAGGAGGGGTTCATTGTCAAACAATCAAGAACAAAAGTGTAATGACAGAACAAGCCACTATTGGTGCCAGACCATGGTTTCCCCCTTTGAGCTCCCATGGTTCCATGTTTCACTTGGTTTGGTGGTCTTCTGACACACATATTTTGCTCCAAGTAAAGTTCTGTACCAAGTATTTTAAGATTTACATTCAATATAGCAATATTTTCAAAGAATGGTTTGCAGACAACTCGCATCTGAATCTCCTGGGTTCAAATGTTACCACAAAAGACCTCAAATAGCCAAAGCAATCTAAGTGAGAAGAATAAAGCTGGAGGCACCATATTTCTTGACTTTAATTAAGTCACAAAGCTATTGCAATCAAAGCAGAATGCCACTAACATAAACACAGAAACATAGACAAATGGGACAGAATAGAGAGCCCAGACACAAACCCAGGCATACATGGTCACATGATCTTTTACAAAGCACCAAGAATGCATCTTTAATACAAATAATGGGGAAATCACATTCCATATCCATTGGATCCCCTTTAACCAAAAAATCAAACCCAAATGTTCTAAATACTTACTTACACATAAGACTTGAAACCATAAAGCTACTAGAACAAAACAGGGAAATTGACATTAACAATAATTTTGTTTAATACAGCATTGAAAGCAGAAGAAAAGAAAGCAAAAATGAAAAATGAGAATACACCAAACTAAAAGCTTCTTCATAGAAATAAACAAACAAAACACACAAAGCAATCAACTGAATAAAGAGGCGATCTACAGAATAGGAGAAAATATTTGCAAATGATATCTTTAAGTCTATTCTGGTTGCTATAGTAAAATACCATAGACTAGCTAGCTTATAAACAACAGAAAGTCATCTCTCACAGTTCTGGAAGCTGGAAAGTCCAAGATCAAGGTACTAGGCATTCAGTGTCTGATGAGGGATCTAACTTGTAGCACCTTCCTGTAGCCCTCACCTGGTGCAAGAGCAAACAATCCCCCCAGAGCCTCTTTTATAGGGACATTAATACTATTCATAAGTGCTCTACCCTCAAGACCTAATCAATTTCCAAATTCCCTACTTAATTTCATCAGCTTGAGGATTAGGATCTCAGCATTTGAATTTGGGAAGTCATAAATATTCAGACCATACAACCAGGCCACTAGAGCTATGTCAATGAATTCCTTAGAATCCCTCTCTCTCTCTCTTTCAATCTTGGTAGTTGTATTTCTCTGGAGAATTCTGACTAATATCCTGGAATTCAAGGATTTCTTGGGGGACTTGAGGACATATTCTCTGGTTTTTCATAAGTAGAACTTTTGTATTTAATTTTTGTTTTGTGATGGTACAGGGAATTGAACCTCTGAGAGCTCTACTATTGAATTACCTCCGCATCCTTTTTTATATGTGAGACAGAATTTTGCTAAGTTGTCCAGACTGGCCTCTAACTTGTCAACCTTCAGCCTCCCTAGTATCTGGTATTACAGGTGTGTACTAACATGACTTGTGTGCATTTAATTATAATCTTAATAAAAATTTCATATTCAGGATCATCTGGATAACTATTTCTTATTAGAAGGCTATGCTATTATTTCAGGATTAAAGTTTGTGATTGACTTATGATTGTTGGGGCTACTGAGTATCTAAAGTGACAATTTAATTTTTGATATGGATTTTTATTTGATTCTAGGGATTGAACCCAGGGCACTTAACCACCTACCCATATCCCCAGCTTTTTCCTTTTTTATTTTGAGATAGAGTCTTGTTAAGTTGCTGAAGGCCTCATTAGGTTGCTGAGGATAGTTTTGAACTTGCAATCCTCCTACTTCAGCCTCCTGAGTGCTGGGATTACAGGTGTACATCACTACACTTGGCTTTTAATGTTTTTGAAACTGGAGTGCATAGACCTCTACATAGGATTGCCAGATAAAATACAAGAGGCCCAGTTACATTTGAATTTCAGATAAGCAACACATAATCTTTAATGTAAGTGTATCACAAACATTGGAGAGAGATATTTATATTAATATTTTTTGGTTGTTGTTTACCTGAAATCAAATTTCAAATGGGAACCCATACTTTCATTTGCTAATTTGGGCAATTCAAATTTGGAGGTTCAATTTCCTAAGGTCCAAGCCTTCTTGTGTTTGAGGGTGTTCTTTGCATGTGTGTGTTTTTGGGGATGTAGTGATGCTTCTTGATGACTGTTCTTTGTAATTCTTACCTCTTTTCATACGGTTACATCAAGATCTGGGTTGTTGATACTAATGCACTGTTAGAAGACTGTTTTGCAATTTGGGAAGTTAATGCTACTTTACAGTGGGAGAAATTCTTGGCCTATTAAATTTGAGGTTTCCCTTGACTATATCCACTTGGGAAACCAGAGGGCATAAGCAAATATGCCAGAAAGAATTCAGACTTAGAGCCAAGGTCAAGAATATTCTTTAGGAATAACTTTGACTGATGTGTATTTGACTGATAAAGTTGTTTTTTCTTCAGAATTTTTTTTGATTGAATAACTTGGACTGTTTTTTTAAAAAATAAATCCACTGGACATGACTTAGGCATATGACTAAAATATTTTCTTCCAACTCTCCTTTCTGTAGTCTTTGCATTGGCCTGAAACTCAACTCCTATTTCAGTTTTCTACCTCATTGCAATACCTTCCAAACATCTTTACAATGTCAACATCCAATTTTACAGTGAGTACCTTTTCAATAGACTGACTCCTAATTGCTTCTAGGATGCTTTCCAGGTGCCAATGGATCTTACTCATTCTGTGTGGATTACTTTTAGCCTCAGAGACTGTGTCCTTTTTATGTCCTTGATCTTCCTACCTGTTCCCTAATTTTTAATGTCCAGGTTAAAGAAAATAATACGGGGAAATTTTACCCTTGGACACTCAATGATAATTCTGCTTTCTAGGTGAGGTGCAAAGGTGCATCCTTAATTCTGGCATTACATTTATATGCTCATTTTGCATAATAATTGCATTTTCCTGCATTCCTTCCTTTACTCCTTTCTCTTTCTTTCCCTTTCTTTCTTCTTTTTCTTTCTTTGTTTTTACCTTCTGTAGCACTGAGGATTAAGTCCACAGCCTTCTGTATGCCAGGCAAGTGCTCTACCACTGAGCTATATCTCTATTCCTTTTTAAATATTTATGGTTTGAGGCAAGGTCTACTAAGTTGCTGAGGCTGACTTTGAACATGTGATCTTCCTGACTCAGGCTCTCAAATAGTTGGGATTACAGGTGTGCACCAGCACATCCAACTTATAATTTTTTTATAGCCCATAATCTAGGCTCATAAGTGAAAGTGCATTCTGTAACTACAGAAGAAGATTTTGTTTTCTCACACATGCATTAAAATCATGACTTGAATTTTGTTCTTTTCTAAGTGCTCCCATATACAATAAAATCTAATTTAGGGGATTATTTAGAAGAATGGAAACTATTAAAGTAAAATTAACCAAATATTGAAGATATTTTATAGAGGAGCAATGAGAATATTTTAATGTTTTCTGAGAATAAGCACTCTTAGAATAATTCACAATGTAACACATAAAAGTAAAGAATGATAGTAGTTCCCCCCAATACTTCAATAGATATGTAGATAATATCTTTTATTTTAGCAGACTGAATTTTCTTTCAGAGTTCAGATAAAACTAAGATATTTCCTTTAACACTTAACCTGAATTCATTCAACAAATTAGAAGCTTTATAAAAAGGAAGGAAACAAATGCCTTCAGAGGCAATGCTACCAAGTCTTGCTTCTCCCACCTTGCCTCTAGTATTGTCACAAACACACATGCACACCTACACATACTATGCATACCACAAGCACTTATATAACATGTATATTATTTTCTTCCTTCAGATACCCATATTTTATTTGGTTTTACTATTTTGTGAAATCTCTCAGTACACACACCTCTTCCAGCAATGACACCATTTCTCGTTTTTAATAACTATGCCTCAAATTTGCAGGTGTCTTGGCATTTTCAAAAGGCCCAGCAGCGATGTAAGGCAGATATAATTACATTTTATTTCCATTTATAGGTGAACAAAGTGAGGATGACAGAAGTTGGGAGACACTTGCAGCTACCAAGTGATTAAAGTGACAGCTGAAATTCCAATCCTTTCAACTCCCAATTCTTTTTTCCTTTCCATACAGTGAGAGTTAGTCATGAGCTTTACAAGAACTAATATGAGAGATACATTCTCTAGAATATTATTATTGGTTGTAATGTGCTCTCCAGCTCAGTGTCCCCAAAGCTGGCTGACTTTCAGATTCCATTGCAAAATATGTTAAAATTGCTCCCAAAATGATTCTGATGGTCAGTGAGACTAGGAAGCAACTTCTCAGGTTCCACCTCCAGAGAACCAACTGCTTGGAGATGTCATCACATGGCGGACTATGTGTTTCATCTAAAGGTATTCCTTGTCCTGTCCTTCAGTTTTAAAGTCTGGTGTTCTCATAAAACGATGGCATGCTAATAATAACTGTTATCATTTCTGATTACCTTCTGCATGTAGGTGATACATCAGGTGCTGTTGGTATTATCTAAACTTGGGAGAAGATGGCATTTCACACACTAGCACATTTAAGTTTGGGGATTGCAGGTAACATTTCCAAAGGAACTGCCCCTGAGTAAGTTGGTTTGGCTAACATGAAGTTGATTATTAGGTTATTAATAATACTGATCTGTGAGCCTCTTCATATCCTCCTGTTAAGAATGACCTTTCAAAAAAAAAGGTGGGGGGAACAGACCCTTTTATTGAAACAGCTTTATTTAGGAAATTTCCAAAGTCCCCCATTTTCTTATCACATACACACACACGTGCACACACACGCATACGCACACACACTCATTTTTTTAAAAAGTTAGAAATCTGACTGCTTTAAAATTCTTTTTTTAGTAGCAATTTAAAGGACTCTAAAGGACTTTCCAGACCACATTTGGTCAAATCTTAAGTATTTTGGTTCATTTTGGAAAGAAACATTTGATTTTTATTTTTTTGAGTTTTTTCATTAAGAAGTTTAGTTATTGTACAATCAAAAATGCATCCAAAGTAACAGTACAATATGTATATATTCTTAAATTAGATTTGTCCCCTAGATCCCACTTTATTCTCCCACCTTTACCTCTCCTCACCTACCTCTCCCTCCTCCTTCCCAATACATATCTATGAATGCCCTAGGCTATGAGTTACTATGCCTTTGCTGTGTCTAACACAAGAGGGTTGACCACCTTTCACATAGGCCTGGATCTAACTCCAGCCTCCACAGATGAGAGAAGACATTCAACCCTTGACTCTCTGGGGTAGGCTAACTTTGCTCAACATGATTTCTTCACTCGCTGTCCATTTACCTTCAAAGGCTGAAATATCATTGTTTCTAATTGCTGAGTAGAACACCATGGTATGTATAGATACCACAGTTTTTGGATCCATTCATCCAGTCAGGGGCATCTGAGTTGGTTCCATAATTTAGCTATTGTAAATTGAGCTGCTATGAACATGTTTTTTCTGTGTTGCTATAACATGCTGATTCCAACTCCCCTGGAAAAATACGCAGGAGAGTGATAACTGGATCATATGGTGGGTTCATCCCCAATTTTTTGAGGACTCTCCAAACTGCTTTCCAGAGGGGCTATACTAGTCTGCAGTTCCACCAACAGTGCTAGTGTACCTATCTCTCCACAACCCCTCCAGCTTCTATTAATGCTTATATTCATCATTTTTGTCAATCTGACTGGTGTGAGGTGAAATCTTAATGTATTTTTTCATTTGCATTTCTCTGATTACTAGTGATTTAGAGCACTTTCTCATGTATTCATAGGCTTGATCAATGTCCTCTGTTGAGAAGTTTCTATTTAGCTCTTTGGCCCACTTATTGATTGGGTTGTTTGTGTTTTTGAGGTTGAGATTTTTGTAAATTCTGGATATTAGTCCCCTGTCAGAAGAATCCCAGGCCATGATTCTCTCCCATTCTGTAGGAATTCTCTTAAGAATTTTGATCATTTCCTTGCCTGTGCAAAAGCTTTCTAGGTTTATGACACCTCACTAACTGATTTCTGACTTTACTTCTTTCACTTTAGGAGTCTTTGCCTACTTCCAAATGCTGGCATGTTGGTCCTAATTTTTCCTTTTTCCAGTTGCAAGGTAGCTGGTTTAATTCCTAGTTCCTTGATCCATTTTGAGTTGATTTTCATGCAAGGTGAAAGATAAGGGTCTAATTTCAACTTTCTGCAAGTGACTGTCTAGTTTGTCCAGCACCATTTGTTGAATAGGCTGTCTCTCCTCCATGTTGTATTTTGTCCCCCTTCATCAAAGATCAGGTGCTTAAAGGTTTGTGGGTTTGCTTCGGGGTCTTCTATTCTATTACGTTGGTCTTCATTCCTATCTTGATACCAGTACCATGCTGTTTTTGTTACGATAGCTCTATAGTATAGTTTTAGAACTGGTATAACAAAACCACCTGTTTCATCTTTCTTGTTTAGTACTATTTTGGCTATTCTGGGTTTCTTATTGTTCCAAATGAATTTGAGAATTGCTTTTTCCGTATCTGTAAAGAATGACATTGGTATCTTGATGGGGATTGCGTTGAATCTACACAGAGCTTTTGGCAGAATGCCCGTTTTTAATATATTAATTCTGCCTAACCAAGATCATGGAATGTCTTTCCATCTTCTCAGGTATTCTTGGATTTCATTCTTAAATGTCCGATAATTTTCATTGTAGAAGTTTTTGACTTCCCTTGTTAGATTAATTCCCAAGTATTTTATTCTATTTGAGGATATTGTGAATGGGACTGATTTCCTGATTTCTTCTTCTACCATATTATTGTTAATGTATAGGAAAGCTATTGATTTATGGGTATTGATTCTTTAGCCTGCCACTTTGCTAAATCTGTTTATAAGTTCAAGCGTTTTCTGGTGGAGTTTTTTTTTTTTTTGATCTTCCAGATAAAGGATCATATTGTGAGCAAAAAGGGAGAGTTAGACTTTCTCTCTTCCTATTATTATCCCTTTGATTTCCTTCTCTTGCCTTATTGCTCTGGCTAGGGTTTCAAGAACTATATTGAATAAAAGTGATGAGAGTGGACAGCCTTGTCTTGTTCCCGATTTTAGTGGAAATGCTTTCAGCTTTTCTCTGTTTAGTATTATACTAGCTGAGGTTTTGGCATATATAGCCTTTACATAGTTTAGATAGGTTCCTTTGATCCTTATCTTCGCTAGAGTTTTGAGCATAAAAAGGTGCTGAAATTTGTCAAAGACCTTTTCTGCATCAATAGGGATGATCATATGGTTTTTGTTCTTAATTTTGTTTAAGTGACGAATTTTATTAATTGTTTTGTGTATGTTGAACCAGCCCTGCATACCTGGAATGAAGCCCACTTGATCATGTTGAATTATCTTCTTGATATGTTTTTGAATATGGTTTGCTAGAACTTTATTATGGATTTTTGCATCCAGTTTCATCAGGGATATTGGTCTGTAGTTTTTATTTTTTTCTTTTTTGGTATGTCCTTGTTGGCTTTTGGTATCAGAATTATGGTTGCTTCATAAAAAGTGTTTGAGAGAGTTCCCTCCTTTTCAATTTGTTGGAATAACTTAATAAGAAGAAGTGTTAGCTCCTTCTGTGTGTAAAACTAAGCTGGGAAACCATCAGGTATTGGGCTTTTCTTCTTTGGTAGACTTTTAATTGCTATCTGGATTTCAGTGACTGTTACTGGGCTGTTTAGGAATTCATTATCTACCAGGGTCAATTTAGGGATGCTGTATGCATCTAGAAATTTGTCCATGTCTTCCATATTATCTAATTTGGAGGAGTATAGTTTTTCAAAATATGATCTTATATTTTGTTGGATTTCCATGGAGTCAGTGGTAATTGCTCCTTTTTCATTGATGATTTTATTGATTTGCTTCTATTGTAGCCTTCTTTTAATGAGATTGACTAGGGGTCTATTTTATTTATTTTTTCAAAGTACCAGCACTTTGTTTCATCAATTCTTTTTATTGTTTTTTTTTTTTGTCATTGTTCTCAATTTCATTGATTTCAGCTCTGATCTTGATTATTTCCTGTATTCTGCTGGCTTTGGGGTTAGATTGTTCTTCCTTTTGAAGAGCTTTGAGATGGTGCATAAACTGATTTATTTGGGATCTCTGTTCATTTTTAATGTGGGCACTCAGTGCTATAGAGTTTCCTCTTAGGAATGCTTTCATGCTGTCCTAGAGGTTTGATATGTTGTGTCTTCATTCTCATTCTATTCCAATAATTTTTTGATTTCTACTCTCATGTGTTTTTTGGATCCTTTCTTCATTTAATAGGGCATTATTCAATCTCCATGAATATGTGTATTTTCTGTTATGATTTTTGCTGTTGATTGCTAGGGTCATGGTGTTATGGTCTGATAGGATACATGGAATAATATCTACTTTTATATATTTGCTGAGATTTCCTTTGTGAACCAGAATATGATCTATTTTGGAGAAGGATCCATGTGTTGCTGATAAGAAGGTGTATTCTGCTGATCTGGAGTGGAATATTCTATGTATTTCTCTTAAGTCCATTTGGTTTATGGAATTGTTTAGGCTGGAGATTTCTTTATTGATTTTTTTTTGTTTTCATGAATCTATCTATTGGTGACAGAGGAGTATTGAAGTCTTCCAGTATTATTGTGTTGAGGTTCACAAATGGTTTTACGTCATGAAGTGATTTATTCACATAGTTGGGAGCACTGTTATTTGGAAAGTATGTATTTACTGTGGTTATATCTTCCTGTTGTAGGGTTCCCTCTACTACTAAGTAGTGGCCTTCTTTATCTCTTTTGATTAGTTTATGTTTGAAATCTACTTTGTCATATGTAAGTATTGTGATGCTGGCTTGCTTTCTTGGGCTGTATGCATGGTAGATTTTTTTTCCATCCTTTTACCCTTAATCTGTGTATGTCATTGACTGTTAGTTGGGTCTCTTGTAAGCAGCATATTGTTGGATTTTGTTTTTTGATCCAGTCTTCTAGTATGTATCTTTTGACTGGTGCATTTATACCATTCACATTCAGTGTTAGAATAGAAGTGTGTATGTGGTTCTTAGTCATTGTGTATTATTAGTAAGTTTTGTGCTTTGGTTGGATATTGATAGGATGTACTTTTATTGAATTTCCTCTGTTTGTGGGTTTTGGGTATTGATTACTTGTCCTTCTATCTGGAGTGTATGTTTGAGAATTCTTTGTAAGGCTGGTTTTCTCTTCATAAATGCTGCCAGTTTGATCTTATCATGAAAAGTTCTTATTTCCCCATTAAATTTGAAGCTGAGTTTTGCTGGTATAGTATTTTTGGTTACATGTTATGGTCATTCAGGCATTGAAAGATTTCTTTCCATGACCTTTTTGCCTCCAGAGTCTAGGTTGGAAAGTTACAGGCAATTCTTATGGGTTTGCCTCTGAATGCGATTCTTATCAGTTTGCCTTGGAATGTGATTTGGTGTTTCTCCCTTGCTGCTTTTATTATCCTTTCCTTGATATCCCTGTTGTATATTTTGAATATGATGTGTCTTGGTGAGTTTCTCATTTGATTAGGCCTTTGGTGTCCTGTAAGGTTCCTGGATGAACATATCTGATTCTATTTTTATATGAGAAAAAGTTTTCCTTAACAATTTCCTTGAGGATGTTCCTCATACCATTCATTTGTGTTTCAATTTCTTCTTGTATTCCAATTACTCTTAAATTGTTTCTTCTTATTTCATCCCAGACATTTAAAAAATTCTGATCATGTTATTTTAGTTGTTTTTCTTTTTTGTCATTTGGTGTGCTCAAGCTTGCTCAACCTGTCTTCATTGTCAGAAGTTCTTTCTTCAATAGCAGAAGTTCTATTTTCTACAGAAGTTAGTGTATTTTTAAATTCTTCCATGCTCCCTCTCATGTCATTGACTGCATATTTTAGCTCTGTTACTTCCTTTTTGAGTATGTTTATTTCTTTGATGATAGAGTTTCTCAACTCTTGAGTTTTCTCACTTATTCCCTTCATTAACTCTTCATTTAGTTCATTGTTCCTTTTCATTATTAGATCATTTATAATTTTTTCTAGATTTTCCTCCCAGTCTCTGACTGTGGACTCCTTGTTAGGGAAGTTGTGGGTTTGAGGTGGACCTCTTCTAGTTTGATTCTTATCTTTGAAGAGCTTCTTCTGGATTTTTGAATTTATGGATCCCTGTGTGGAAGCAAGTCAAGTCTCTGGGTTGTTCTTCCTTATATGTCAAGGGTTGGGTCAGACACCACCTCTCTGATGACTCCTTCCTTTCGGAAAGCTATTTCTGCCTGGAGCCCTGTTTTGTTGCAGCTTTTTGGTTAAGGTTCCAGGAGTAGGACTCAGCACCTTGTGTGGTTGCTGGGTAGCCTGCTGCCTTGTTGAAGCTAAGCATTAGAGTTATTGCATTGGGTGCTACGGTCCCAGAGGTGTGGGTTGGGCCAGAATGGACCAACCTACGTGCTGCTTTGGGATCTGGGATCCTTGGTGGTGGGATGGGCCCAATATATATGGACCTGGCAGGTATGCATGACAGCTGGGTGGTTTTTGGGTGTGGGGTCCCCGGAGGTGTCTGGCTCACCTGCTTTGGTGGAACTGGAGTCCTGAGCACACAAAGGTGTGGGGTGGACTCTGCTCAAGCTTCTTCTCACTCTTTAAACTGAAGAAAGTTCTTGGCCTGAGATCTCTATCTGTTTGTTATTCTTTAGGTCTTTGCTGTTGGATTGGGAGTTTTGTCCCCTCTCTTACTTGGGTTAGGGTATTGTCAGAAAAGTTGAGTTCAGAAGTCAAACTCCTAACCTGTGAACTGTTAGTATCCCTTAAGATTTCCAACTCCTCATGAGCTAATGGGAGATCATCAATATGAATGACCAATGCATACAATAAATAGTATTAAATTGGTTATTTATTACTGAATATATTACACCGTTGAATTCCACCTATGGAATGAATGGTAGTGTTAGTCAATACTTTAGGTGACATTAGTATTTAATTATCACTTATGTCAGGCTTCAAAGCATACAATAGTTATTGAGTTT
>PVKS010006935.1:29317-57653 GCA_004027875.1 Aplodontia rufa | reverse complement strand
ATCACTGAGTCTTTCTTTGTACACTTTGTGAGCAGATGTTCCTGTCCACCTGAGTTTTGTTAGCAGGGTCTCAGACTGTAATTATGTAACCTCAAGTAGAGGACTGGGATGTCCTCAGACTCCTAGGTTTTCAAGGTGAAGATTTCAGTGAAGTGATCAGATTAAGGAATTCCTTGAGGGGTGGTCTTTGCCAGCCTCCCTGGGGATATGAAACTCAAGCATCTTAAGGCTTTTACGTGCAAGGGGTTCCAGATGCTTTCAATGCTCCCTCTGCTGTTTGCACTCCTGGTGGTCCAGGATTTTTGAGCTTAGACTGAGTACTCTTAGTTTAGCTTATCACGTGAGTCTTCCAGCTGGGGTGGGAATGGACAGGAATGAGCAAGGCTCCCCTTTACTCCACAAACCCGACTCCTCCCCCCCCAAGCAAAGTGAGGACTGTGCCTGTCTCACGCCTCCTCTTCTCGGTTCAGCCTGTGAACTACAGCTGGCTCCTGGTGCAGTTGCGGAGAAGCCTGCTCTGAACTTTTGACATTACTCCTGCTAGGCAGTCTGTTCCAAAAGATTCCTTTATGCAGGCAGCTGTGAGATACTGTTCTCCAGTTACGCAGTGGAGGTGCAGTAGAGGTGTCTATAACCCAATGCTAGTTATAGAACACAGCTTCTCTGAAGCAGATTGGATTGCGTGTTATGGTTTGGATGGTCCCCAACTCCCTTGCTGATTGGGAGTAATGGCGGTCACAGCTGTGGATGCTGTGTTCTGGCCGGGATGGATATAATCCCTCTTTTCCACTTGCTGCACCTAAATCTCTGATTCAAAAGCTCCCCTAACTAGCGCTGTGTTCTGGTAACAATTTTCCCCAAAACATACCTCATAGCAATGGAGCCATCTTGGAATTTGGTCATGGAGCCAAACAAGAAGCATCCTTCCTGCAGCTTGCCATCTCGGAACCTCTGAAACATTTGACTTTTAGAAAAGCAAAAGTTTGAGTAACATTTTGTTTTGATCCCATTTTCTGCCTGGGGAAGAATATTTCTTTTTCATTATTCAAGGTTTGAAATTTATTGTTACTCCAGAATTAGAGGAGGAGAAAAAAATCTCCAAGAACAACCACAAATGTGCGAGAGCACACAAGGGCTGGGTAGAAGACAGGAGAGACAGGAGACCCTTCTAGACTTGGAAATTTATGTTCAAAGAATCCACCAGATATTAAGAATTTTTTTATACAGCTAGACTTGGAACAGATGAGCTTAACTCAAGAAAATGGTTTTAATGACCTTACTGTGCCAAGTTTAAAGCAGTGTCTTGGACTCAGCTATAATTTGGGCAAAACACTAATAGCTACAGCAGATGCACTTTTCCTTCAACTTGTCTGGACTCTTTTTTGTGTGCAAGCTACTGAATTATGTTTGTCAATAAGTCCAGTCATTCCTGCCTCACAATAGAAATTACAAAAATCGATGTGTCTCACTCACTTCCTTGGAAAGTAGTGCTGAAGATCCATCAGTCAATTGGAACTACAACAGAAGCCACTCATGTCACCTCCCGTTTCCCCTTTGTGTCCTCCATCTCTCACAGCCTAAAGAAGAGACATCTAGGTTAGTGGCCCCTTTTTTGTTTCTGTTTACATGCTTGATTACTGTAATGGCAGTCAATAATGAGTATGGAACATTCATAATGAGCATGACAGTGTGCCAGGTGTTGGTCCCATCTTATGCCCTTGGTAGGAGCCATCCCTACTGTCTGGAATGTTCTTGATCTTCACATCTCCAGTTTCACATTGTCATGCAAATCTTACGTAAAATTTCCAGTTTCATTGCTCCAAACAGATTCTCTGCGTCTGAAGTAACCTTTCCATCCCAGTTTATCACATCACCTATTTAATTTATCTGTATAGCACTTATTGTCTTTCTCATTTTAAAATACATGTTTATCATTGTCTATCAGTACAGTATAAGCAGCAGATGGAACCTTCTCTGTCATGTTGTTACTCTACCCTCTGTACCTAAACTAGTTCCCAGGTATGAAATTATTTTTTGAATGAGCAAGTGGCTTAGGATCCAAAGATGGGATAAAAGCAAGTATGGCTCCTGTTTTCATGGGTTTTCTGTGGTTTAGTGAGGGCAACAGACATTAATCAAGAGTCTTAAAAGTTAATGCAAATTTGCAATTGTAATAAGTGTGGACATGGAATGGTTTTAGGAGGACTTAAGAAAGGGGCAATCATTCACAAAAAGGAGGTCACATTAGGATTCCTAATAACATTTAAAAGAAGAGGCAAAAGGGAAATGAGAGGCAGGGTGATTGAGACCTAGGAATTTGTGCTTTCCAATGCTCATTCACATGGCATTGGGTTGCAGTGGGAACGTGGAAGGATAATTTTGAGATGATGCTGGATAGATGGGGGTGGGGTCGACTAAGGCAAGATTTTGGTCACAATGTTAAACATTTGGATCCATAGCTTGTGATTGATGTGAAGCCTCTGATGAGTTTTAAGGAGTAGTAGATTGAAATGATCAGATTTTCACTATATAAAAAAAAAGACTACATTGTAGAGAATGGATTAGTGATAGTTTGAATTGGAAAAGCATTGCCACAGTTCAAGCAAGAGATGTGGGCAGTTTGGATAGAATACTACAGAGGAGTATCAGTATTGAGGGAGAAGGTATCAAGAATGATTCCTTATACACATTTTATATTATTTTGTTAAAATCTTGTAAGGTTGTTCAAAAATAAAATTAAAAAAAAAGAATGATTCCTGGCTTGCTTATTGAATGAAAGTTTGCAATGTTAACTCATAATTGATTATGTTGGAAGGAAACTAGGTATGGAGATAAGATGTGGAGCTGCATACAATCAGTTCAGTTCAGTTTTGTGTTATGTAGTGCTTGAAGTGCCTTTGAGATACTCAAGTAGGGACATTTAGTAGGTAAATAATTATGAGTCTGGAATCCCAAAGAAAGATCTGGGTGGCCAGAGGAATATTGACAAGTCAAAAGGTTAAAATTTAAGCCATTGATGTAGATACAATAGCGTCAATATAGAAACTAAAATGTAGAAAGGCTAAAACAGAGACTTGAGGAAATTCCACAATTTAATGCCATTTGATTTTTGTCATACAAAGTAGAGGAAGAAAAGAGTAAGAATAAACAAGGAGATAGTTGTGTTAGAAACCAAGGGAAGATTATATCCACATTATCTGTGCACAAATGGGAAAAAAAGATTTATCTGTTTTCCCCTACTATCATGTAATCTTTTGATGTTGTCTGTTATATTTAGAGCAACTAACAGAGTAGGTCCATGGTAGGATTTTAATAAAAAATTTTTGAATTAATACATGCATATTAAACAACAGATGTGAAATCTTCAAGGGAGTCATAATTTATTAATGAGAAAAGCCATAATAAAAGGTGAGATTGAGGAGAGAAGGGAACATTCCCCAAAATAAATCCATTGCAAAGTTTGCAGTCAGCTATTAGGGTTACACTTCAAATGCAAACCCTAATTAGGTCATCTACCTTCTTCTGAGCACTATGTGGATATGATGGCTAATGCCAGAAAGGACATCTGGTAAAGAGGATGAGACACTGTCATCAGGAAGTTTCACAGAAAGGACAAGGTGTAGTTGTGCCAAGCTGATCCTTTGTGGTGCTCACTGACTTTGGTCTTCAGGGAATTCCACAACTACTACAACCACATTAAAGTATAGGCCTTTTATGAAAAGTTGTGGTTTTGGTTGAATATGCACTTATTTTAATTACTCTAGCAAAGACTTAAATTCCATATGTCAGGCATCATTATAATGCTCAAACTTCATTGGCTTAGCACAGTGGAGTTTAATTCTTCTTATTATAGAATTTCTGTGCAGGTGCTTGATGGATGGTCTTCCCAAAAGTCATATGAACTCCAAGTGTTCCTAACTGTGGATCCATTGACCCTGGGAGCTGACAAGGCCTCTGTTGAATCCTATGCTTCCAGCCAGGCAATGAGAAGAGAATAAAAGAAGCATTATGAGGAATTTTTTGTGTCCTGGGGAGAAGTAGTATCTTTTGCTTCTGCTTATGTTCCACTGGTCAGAGTACTGTACTGTGGTTACCCTTTGCTGCCAGGGAGGCTGGAGATGTATATGACTGTGTATTCAAGGGGAAAGGGAAGGAGACTTGTTAAACCTGTCTATTTCTCTTCATTGGGCCTTTTTCATGTTCTGCTAGTTTAGGGCCCCAATTAAGCCCTTCTTTGCAAGCTAATCGTTCTTTATTTAGTACGTTTTCTTTAAGCTGTTTCTGCTTGCTTGCTTTGACTTTTTTACCAAGCTGCCTTTTCTCAAGAGAAAGAAAAATATGTTTTGATGATAATGTCTCATGATTATCGTGTGATCATTATATTCACATTGAAAGACCCAAACTCTGTTAATCAAACTCCAAAAACTATCCTAGTTTGATTTTACCTTTAAGAATATATATATATATATATATATATATATATATATTATGAGTTCTACCTTAATAAAGTTTTAGGAAAGGGTTTATAGTTGAGCTTTTGTCTAAAATGTGAAAAATGTGATTGTCAAGCTTTTGGGGAGTATGGAAATCACCTGGAGGGCTGGTGATAACCCCCAGATGTTTTGATGCTCCAGCTCTGGGGTGGGGGTTGAGAATTTGCATTTCTGATAAATTCCCACATGATTCTCACACTGCTGGTTCAGAAAGGATACTGTGAGAACCACTGCTCTCAAATAAATTGCTGTTAACTTTTAAAAGACAACATCCTGCTTTCCTACACCTGAAAGTTATTCATATGTGAAGATAACCTAACAGAAAATACATTTAAAATCAGGGGGAGAAACACTTTAGAGTAGAAAAATCTTAATCCTTCACTTTGAAGGAACAACTTTTTAGCCAACGTTTGAAGCTCATCAAGTCATTCCGCCTCTCAGAGTTTTCCATTTCTTTATGAAATTATAATAACATATATTTTGCCTGGAACAAGATATTTTGAACCAGGCTAATCAGAAAAACAGCCAGGAGATTTGCTAATTTCTATGGAAAGGGAGATTTATGTGGCATTGGAGAACTTCCCCAGGGTTGCCCACCAACAGGGAAAATGATTCTGAAGCTTTCACGATGAGGCTGCCTTTAGTTTTGTGGAAGGCAATGTACACTCAGCCCTTGGTGCAAACTCCAAAAATATGCGCCAGCAATCACATTGAAAGGTCAGCACATGCACACTCGTGGTTCTCCATGCAGCTGAGACTGAATCATCTGTATAGCACTGAAAAAGATGCCCATGTTCCGGCCTCACACTTTCTGAGCTGAGTCTCATGAGTGAAATAGGTTGAGAACTTTCCTGTCCCCAACAACACAAACTTTTTTTTTTTTTTTAAGAGAGAGGGACAGTGAGAGCGAAAGAATCACTTTTATTTAGTTTTTCATGTGGCCTTCATTGCTCCAACACTTCATTGTGTATGTGGTGCTGGGGTTTGAACCCATGTTCTCACGCATGCCAGGCAAGTGCTGTAACCGCTGAGCCATGGCTCCAGCCCCAGACACAAACTCTTTGCAGTGTCTCTACTGTGCTGAGTGAAGTGAGTGGCATTGTGACTTCTAGCTCACACATGATAGGGGCGTTCTGCACACTGCAAAGTTTGATTGCATTGGGTTATCAAATTCCCATGCAGTGAGCACTCTGTCATGGGACCAATGAGAGTGTCAGAGCAGGCTTTTTAAGGCCCTGTGTTGTTAAGTGATAAACTACTTGCCAACTAGTTAAACTGCCTCCACAGGCCTAGGCGTTCACTTCTTTAGCCTTTTGGGAGATGCTGTCTATCTTTGGATGTCTTTTTTCTTCATCAAAATGAAGACCCACACGTGTGGAACTGCTGTAAAGCACCTCAGATGCTGCAGAAGTAGTGTGAATGAGATACTTCATCCTTGATTTTCCTAGTCATGCAGAACTGGATCAAACCAAATGCAACTGCGTGGAAAGAAATTGAGCAGCTATAAATAAGCTTGGGTTGAATATCTGATTTTGAGGTTTTATCATGGATTCCATCCGTAGGAAAAAGCAAACAGAACCATAACTGTGAGAAGGAAGTGAAACAGGCTGGGTATGAGATTGAGATGCTGCTGTAGCATTCTCTGTATATTTAACAGGGGTTTGGGTTGTTCTAGCAAAACAGTGGGCCAAAGGGAAAGGCTATCTGTTTCATAAAGTATTGCTCACATTTGTTCTCTGAGCTCTCCATGTTTATGCTTTTGAAAAGCTTGTCATTATTAATACACTTGACATTAAAGTAATTTGGCCTGAGTAATATTTGTCTCAGAACAACTTTCATTGGGTTCAAATATCAGTATGAAGTGACTTTCTATGGTTTTAGAAAGAGGCAATTAGAAAACACAAATCAGAGATTCTGGTGAACTTAATTCTGTAGTTGAATCTATATCTTGGGACCAAGTCTGTTATTTTCTCCAAATGTACTGTTAAGACCTCAACTTTGTAACAGGCTTATCATTTTGATATTTTTCACTGTCTGGGGATGATAGATTCTCATCAGATACTGTGGCATTGTTCTATGATTCTTCTTTTGTCCTGGAAATGTATTTTCTGATTAGTGCTTGGCTGTTTTTTCTTTCTTTCTTTCTTTCTTTCTTTCTTTCTTTCTTTCTTTCTTTCTTTCTTTCTTTCTTTCTTAATGATCCAGGTTTGGCTTGGATGATTACTTCTGAAAACACTGTGTTAGTATCACCACAGAGTATGGACGCCTCTGGGGGATGGAGAGAGGCAAGATTCTAGCTCCTGTCTCTGTAGTTAATGGGAACCTGGGGCTTGGCTTCAAATAGCATCAGAATTCTGTGTGTGAGGAGAGCTACTCAGGGCAGAACTGCTTCAGACTCTGGACAGGGCTGAGATGGGTCTAGGTCAGCCTTAGCATCTTCCTCAAGTTCCAGCCATGCATAGATTTTGGAGAACACATTATGGGATTCCCAAGCTTGGGGCAGTGTTTTAAGTCCCGGGAGAAAAGTTAGCACTGTGATAGACCATACTAGGGAGACAAGTGAGGAGGCTTGCTTTTATTATTTTACTTCCCAGGCACTCATTTAAGGAGAGGGGAAACAACTTGTGAATAAGGCAGATGAAAACGAAGAGATGAGAGAAATTTGCTTGTTTCTCTCTCTTTTATAGGCATTTGTGAGGAAGCAAGCAAGGCAGAAGCACTTTGTATTGTTTGGATATTGTTTATAAAGCATCATGCTCTTTGTCTTAGATTAAGTCTCAAAATGTGACTCTATACATAATTCTTTTCATATTCTGTAGTTGAGATACAGTTTCTAACACTGGATGTGGCGTTCTGTCTAATTAGCTCCAGAACGCGAAGGTAAAGGCTTACATTGCATGTCATTGGCACAGCCTCAGTCGCTGCTGACCGATTGTCAGCAGCAGTCTAAATATTTGAGACAAAGCATTTTGCCTAGAGTTTATGTTTGTGGTTCAAAGAGCACTTCTGTGTAAGGGAAATACAGCACTTTTTGTTACTATACTCCCTCTTCTTTGGAATTAACATCTATTCAAATCAACCCTGTATCTTCTTACACTTCCCTAATGCTTTCATCTCTTGAACTTCTTTAGTTATCAACAAAAAGTAGGAATGATCATCCTTTGACTTTAGCTTTCTAGAAAGAATAATCACAGCTATTAAAACTAAGTTGTGTTAACCTGGAGTCCCAACCTAATGAACCGTTTGTCAATGTGCTGCTATTCTACGGAGAAACTCCATGGAAGCTTCTGTGTGATGATTGCTGGGTATTGATTAACCAACAGCATTGTTTTGAGGCTGAATATTTCCATTATCATCGTCTCATCATCTTAGATTTGGAAGAGTCATAAAATATTAAAATTATTAAAGAATTAGTAAAGATCACCAGCCTTCCTCCTCCTCCACCAGGTGCTGGTAAGAGCTTTACAACATCTCCCCCAAGTGGTAGCCTTGGCCACAACAGAAGCCACCTAACAAGAGGATGAAAATAAACTCCAGCATCTAGCAGACAGTTATAACTTGGAGATGGCCATCAAGGATCCATCAAATGATATATCTTAAACTATTGAGAGGGCTCGAGGGGTGGCTTAGCAATTACAGCACTTGCTGGCATATGCAAGAGTGCGGGTTCAAACCCCAGCTCCATGTACACAACGAAGTGTTGGAGCAACAAAAGCCACATTAAAAACTACATAAAAATTCTTACTTTTGCTCTCTCTCACTGTCCTTCTGTTTAAAAAAAACTATTGAGAGTTTTATCTTAGAAGACTAAGTATATAAACAGATAAATTGATATAAAATATTGTGAGCTCTTTGACATAGGCACAAATAAATTGTTAAATAAACAATTAACTTCCGGGAAGAATCTGTGAAAGATACCCACAGGAGACACTTGAATCTGTCTTGGAGGATAAGCAGAAGTGCCTCTTCTGTGTGAGTCAGGCTGTGGGAAGACTATTTCCACAGGAAGGGTGGCAGATGCAAGGATACAGAACCTTGAAAAGGCTGATTACGGCATGGCGGGAAGTTCGGAATGGTTGGACAGAGGGCTTAGGAAGTAGAATAGGAGAGTGATATCTTGGGCCAGGTTTTTGGAGCTTTACTGGACCAAATAAATGTTTAGATTATATTCAAAAGAAAAAGAGGAGACATCGAGGTTTGAGGCATGGGAGTATCTTGATCAGCTTTCAAACTCATAATCTCAGTGACAATTTTGAGGAAGAGACTGTATCAGGATGTAAGACTGGATGTAAGACACTGCCCTTCTGGAAACCCGTGTGTCCCATTTTTTTGGTTCAGAAAGTAAGGTCACTGTATATAGAGGGCCATAACTAATCGTGGTGGATCATTGTAAAACACTATGCCTAAAGTTGTGTGCATTATCTGCAAACTAAAATGGAAAATTGTGGCAATCACTTGGATTGTGCAGCAAAAGAAAAATTGCTTTGAAATACTACCATAAATAATTTTACAATGGGAAATACCTAGGTCTTTAAGTAAGGGTTTTCCCTGGCTTCTATGAAATGTTCAGCTTTAATTTGGTTGGACACAGTCTTAGACATGTACTCTTATAATTTGATGATTTCAACAATGTGTTATTCTATGACATCTTTGTGGATCAGAAAGTAATTTCTGTCTGGGAAAAAATGAAATTACACAGAAACATTCTATTTTAAAAAGGAAAAGTGAAATAATATGAGAAGAGGCATTAGTAGATATTTTCATGTGTTTATTTATCAATTTATTATTTTTTTAAGAGAGAGGGATAGTGAGAGAGAGAGAGAGAGAGAATCAATTTTATTTTATGTAGCTTTTCATTGCTCTGACACTTTGTCGTGTATGTGGTGCTGGGGTTCAAACTCGCGTCCTCACGCATGCCAGCAAAGCAATGCAACCTCTGAGCCACCACTTCAGCCCCTAGTTCATGTATTTAAAAACTGTGTGGCTGGGTGTAGTGGTATATACCTGTATTCCCAGCAACTCGGGAGGGTTAGACAGGAGAATTTCAAGTTCAAGGCCAGACTCAGCAACTTAGCAAGGTCCTAAGCAATTTAGTGGGACCCTGCCTCAAAGTAAAAAAATAAGGGCTAGGGATGTGACTTAGTGGTTAAACATCCCTGGGTTCAATCCTCAGTACTAAAAAATAAAACAACCAAAAAAAAAAAACCAAAACAAGAAAACAAAAACATGTGTCTTAACTGGAATGTGGGGGATAATTACTCCAAAACCAGTGTAAGGATGGGTTGTGATGTCTTTCAGGAAATGCAGTGGTGCTCAGTAGAAGAGTTTTTTTTGTTGTTGTTTTTTTTTTTAAATTTGCTAGCTAACCAATTCCTGTTTTCTACATACCATCAACAAATGCTCCTGGAATAGGTAAAGTCAAAAATAGGATTTTAGTCTGTTTCAAAAAAGGAAGTGGAGGGCACAGAACATACCTGCAATAAAGCCATAAGACAATCCCCTAATGTCCTCTATAATTTGGCATGTAAATCATGTTTCAAAGGTTGATCTTTATTCCTCCTACATGCTTATTTAGTAGTATCCAGTGATGATGAATGGAGGTTTGGTTCCTAACTGAGAGAAGATTTCAATCTGGTTGCCTTCCTCGCAGGATGACTACTGTGCTTTGTATGTCCCAGAGTCATCCAGATAGGGAAGGGTGCGCTGGTCAGAAGTGGTCTCTGTCATTATTGTCAATGACACCCATGATTTGGCTCTCACCAGCACATTTCCCCTTGGCTCCTCAGCTTCTGATCTGTGGCTGCTCTCTATTATTTCATATTTCCTGCATACTCCATCAAGCTAATACAGCAGCTGTTCATCATGCACGACCTGCTCCATAGTGTGACTGACAGGTAACTGGAGCGTTTTTTTAAGTCTTGTGTGAGGTTCTCAACCTGCTGCCAGCCTCTCCATTATATTCCATAAAAATGTTTCTTGTTATGGATTATTGGAAGGGAAAGTAAGTTGTTTTAGGGTCAGTGCCAACTCAAACTCTGTAAAGTACTGGCAGATTAGGAGATTGGGGAAGTGAGGAGAAGCTGTCTTGAAGAAAACACAACTAAGGACATCAGTCAAATGCACAAAGCATACATTTTTCCAGTCCTGCGTACATGGACACAGAGTTTCTCCTTTGGGACATGTAATATAGTAGGAGCTGGAATACAGGGTTGTAAGACTGATCAAAAGAAAGACAAGGTGGGGCACAGTGGTGTACACCTGTAATCTTAGTAACTAGGGAGGCTGAGGCAGGAGAATCACAGTTCAAAGCCAGCCTCAGCAAATTAGTGAGGCCCTAAACAACTTAGCAAGATCCTGTCTTAAAATAAAAAATAAAATGGGCTAGGGAAGTTTACATTTACTAACTATTTGCTCTCTTTCCAGCATTTTGGTGCTATCATATTCAAAATGGAGTCACGTTTCAAACCCTGGCTAAAGGAGCCCAAGGAAGGTCAGGAAGGGAAGACCCTTCATGCCTGATTTGTCTGATAATAGGTGCTATCACAGGAACTTTTTCTAAACCACAGCTTGCTTCAAGAGTCACACAGGATAACTAGCAACTTAAGGACAGAGAGCTGCTTGTCCAAGAACATTTGCCTGACACATTGTCTTACAAGTCAACCTAACAAAATAAGCTGCTATGATTTCAGGACCATAAGTTTTACCTACCAGCTGCTGCACTCAGTAATTGGAACTTGCCAGCTCCTGAAAATACCATTAGCATCGATGAATTTTCTTTCAAAACAACTTACATAACTTCTCTTTCCCAATAAAACGCCAACATTTTCTTTTGTTCTTCAGTCACACAGGAGTTCACCACAGCAAGCATGTGTCCTGAATGGCAATTTCCATCTTTTTATATTTCCTGAATAAAATCCTTTTGCATGGAGATTGGTCTCTAGATTTGTTTAATATTGACACTGTATTCCACTGCACATGTCACTAATTTTCTAATGATCTTGATAGGCAAGATTTTAATCAATTTTTTGGTAACTTCTGAGAAATTGTGTTTTTCACAAGTAGTTCATTGTATACTGGGATTGCAACCCAGGTCAGTCTGGTGGCAATGTCTGCGTCCTTTCCACTACCCCTCCCAAGCTCTAGGCTAAATGACCCTCTGTCCCCCACCCCAGGAAAAGCTCTTTCTTAAGTCAACCCCAGAGACTCTCAGACAGGGTATGATAGGCCTCCATCAATTTGTTTCTAGAGGTTTCCATCATCCAATGGCTAGAGATTTCTTGTAACAACACAGGAGCAAATCTCATTGTAACTTACTTCCATTGATATATTAAGAAATTAATATTTCTAATAAATTAAGTGCATTATTAGGAAATAATGTGACAATTTTAAAAACACATTTTCAAAAACACAATTATTTTTGAGGTTCGTAGAACACAGGGTAATAGCCATAAGCTTATTATATTCCAATAAATGTACCAACTGACTGGTTATGTGTTTCTTTATCCCTTCTTACCTCACCTTTAACTCCCGTTTACTCAAGGTTGTGCAGAAGCATGATGGTGGTGGTGGTGGTGATGGTGAGAGTGGTTGGTGGTGATGATGATAGTGATGTTGGTGATGATGGTGTTGGTGATGGTAGTGATGATTGTGGTGGTAGTGATGATGGTGATGGTGGTGGTGGTGGTGGTAGTATCTATAGAGCATAGTGTGAGAATAAGGGTGAAGTTTTTAGCTTTTAATAGGGTACAGACAGATGTGAGCAATGGAAACATAAGGTTTAGGGCATAATTCTGTAAAATTGACCCAATGTGCTATTCCCCATATGCTTTCCCTTCTAAGAAGCAATTTACCTGCAGTCCTGCCAGACTTAAGTTGATAGGGTATGCTGTATTCCTCAGCAAACTACCTGTTATCTGCAGGAGAAATGCAGGCCCCAGATGCCCATAAGAAGAACACAAATCACCTTAAAGTAGGGGACTTTTGTGACTCTTACTCAGACCAGCATACAGAACTCAAGGAGATAAGGATAATTCTTCCTAACCATAAAATCTGTAAGAATGGTTTCTGATTAGAACCAATAAGTATGGGTCAAAGAGACCTAGAGTTGTCATGGCAGTGGGGACTTGAAAGTTTGATGTCATCCTGTAGTCAGTCAAAAGTCAGAAGGTAGAACTGGGCAGAACTCTTCGAAAATTTCCTTGAGACCCCCCCCCCAAAGAAAAACTGGAGGGCAGGAGGTGCATGCTGTCCTTCTCCTCTCTGAGAGGACCCACTCTCTCCCTTGAGAGTGTCCTCCTTTTCCCTTTCCTCTCCCTTCTAATAAACTCATGCTTGTTACTCTGGATGACATGTCTGGAATCTTTCTGAGATGATCACAAGTATTGGAGCTTGAAGCGGGGGGCTTTAAGTTGTCTCTGTTTCCCAGAAAGCCCCAGTTCTATAACAGCTTTGAATTGCAAGAGCCTAGACTTTGGGAAACAGGGGTGTAAACCCTCAAACCACTGAACAGAATTTATGCCCTCAGAATATGTTGTGCATTGAGGCAGTTTTTCTCATATTCAGATAAATAAAGATTTTAAAAGATGAAGAGAGAAGACAAATCAGAAGAGAAGCACAGGATATTGCTGATGGCCAGCGAGAAGGGGCAGCACTCCTCCCAGCCGCTCTGGAGGAATGGTGTGGAGGAACATGATGGAGGTGGGTTTGGGGAGCACTGTGGACGAAACGTGTGCTTGTTCTCTGGGAGAGGTAGGGTGTCCATTGTCATTTCAGGCTCTTCTACTTGATGGGAGAGCAGGAGAGACAGTAGCCAGTTGAGTTCCTTTGCATTCAGTAGGAAATAGTCAAATGTTCCTATGTCCTCAGGAGTAGCACAAAATGAGGGAGGGAAAAAAGAAGGGAGAGAAGGGAAGAGAACATGTAGTGGTGTTTGTCCTTAAGTCACAGGAAAGAAAAGTGTCACAGCAAATGCCAGTGTGGATAGATGGCAACGACTTTCTATCCACTCTGTCCCAGCTGCCATCCTCGATGTTCGATAAAGCCCCCCTTCCTCTAATATTGAAAATATCTTTGTAAAGATAAGAGAAAAACCTGATTAAATTGTATATACTACTTGGTGGGATGAAGGCTAAAGATGGAAATTTAACTTTGGTTATAGAATAAAGTGAAGTTACATTTTTCGAATACCAAAACTTGACTCATCTCACATTTGTGGACATGCTTTCCTCTAACTCACCTCAAAGTCTTCACCTTTCAGGAAGCAATCCTTTGCCTTTCCTCAGTATAACCTAGGTTTTGAGTTGTTGGCTCCCCTTCCTGCAAGCTGCTACTGGACTAGGATAAAGGCCCTGTTGATTCCAGTTCCGGCTCCCAGGGCCTCATCCTGAGTGAATGCCCCACCACTAAGGTATATTCACAGCCCTCCCTTAGCTTCCCCCTTCCCCTCCACTAGATTTTCTGTTAAATAGAATGGCACAAAGGGAGTCTACAGTTGCATCAAGGTTGAGAGTGAGTTTCAATGAGGAGAGCGTTTCATATACTTGTGTTATGGGGCTGGGGAGAGGGTGAGGGTGGCCTATTATAGCCCAGAGGAAGAGACCAGGCTGCGCTACTGACTGCTTCACAAATATTCAAATTCAAATTGGTAGGAAAATGGGTTTTATTCAAAGTCAACTCTGTAGGATGATAGAAAAAAGCTGTTTGTTTCAAAAATTCCATCTTTAGAGGCTCTTAGGGCCAAGGAAAGATTTTAAAGAGAAGAGGTGGCAAAATGGGACAAAAGGCAGGAAATATACATATGCAGATCTAGTTAACTAGTGCTAGATGTGCTGGGAAAGAAGAAATTTCCATTCCCAGCTTCCTGGAGGCCTGCAGATTGCAGCCCTGTCACTTTTTACTCTCAGCTTGAGAAGTTGCTCTCAACTTCAGAGAGGCTCCCACTTCAGTCTACTTCACATGTAAAGTGAAACCCTGCAAACTTGTGGGAGCTCAGGTGTTTGGGTAGCTCAGCACTGGCATACCTGTGAGTGGCACAAAGCAGGTGTACAGCTGAGACCCTAGTGGCAGATGCTGCTTTTAAAAATGTTTTTATCAGTGCATTAGTATTATACATAATATTGGGTCTCATTTTGACATAGTCATACAATCATGGAATATAATTTGTTCTACTTAAGTCCCCAGTTCCTCTTCCCCTCATCTCCTCCATCCCCCTGTTCCCCTTCCGCTACTTTACTGGTCTTCCTTCTATCTATTTATAGTTTATGATGCTTTATAGATATAAAGGTCAAATTCACTGTGGCATTTTCATATACCACTCCTTGTAGTCCCTTCCTCTACTCTACTATTTTCATGGCATCCATATCCCAACTTTTTTTCCTTATTTCATTCTGTCTTCTGGATATGATGCCAGATTTGACCTCTGACTTTTGGAGTCTGGCTTATTTCAGTTAGTGTGATGTTCTCCAGTTCTATCCATTTACCAGCAAATGCTGTAATTTCATTCTTTATGGCTGAGTAAAACTCCATCCTTTCTTTCTTTCTTTCTTTCTTTCTTTCTTTCTTTCTTTCTTTTTCTCTTTCTTTCTTTCCTTCTTTTAGAGAGAGGGACAGTGAGAGAGAGAGAGAGAGAGAGAATCAATTTAGTGTACGTGGTGCTGGGGTTTGAACCCGTATCCCTGTGCATGCCAGGCAAGCACCGTAACCACTGAGCAACGGCTCCAGCCCCAAAACTCTATTGTTTTATAAGTTTTCTTTACCCATTCATCTGTAGTGGTGTCTAGGCTGGTTATAACTTGGCTATTCTGAATTGTGCTGTAATCATTGAGGTGCATGCATCACTACAGCATACTGACTTTAGTTCTTTAGGATACATACCGAGGAGTGGGACAGTTAGGTCCTATGGTGGTCCCATTCTTGGTGTTTTGAGGAAATTGATGCAGTCTTTTTTTCAAAGACCCTTAAGGTTTAGGGGAAGCAAGACTATGCAAAGCTTATAAAACTCATTTAATTGCCTTTTCAATTTCCATTTTGTCCCACAAAGTATGCCCTGGGAAACTTAGCCAATTCCCAGTTTACTACTTTAACAAACATGAATTCAAACCTGTCATGTGCCCGCTGTGGGGGACACAGGTGTGTGTGAGATGTGGTGCCAGCCCACATGACATTACTGTTTAAAGAGAGATGATTACCTAAATTGTGAAATATGAAGTACCATGGTAAAGGTAACCATAAGGGAATAGTGAGAGTGCAAAAAACCACAGTTAATTCTATTGACAATAACTTTTTTAAAATTAAAAACTCTGGTTTGACTTTTGATCCTTTAGTCCATTAAAAATGTTCTTGTGCAGGTTGTCAAAGACCTCTACATGACCCACTTAAAAGGTTGCTTTTCCTGCTCTTAATTTGCTTGACCTCTATGATCATTCTGCACAGTAGACGGTCCATGTGGAAATCCCAGTTTCTTGACTAAAACATCACAATCTCATGACTTTCAGTGTTTTAATTTTGTCTATTTCGCAGTAGCTTTTGCATCCTCCTCCTTTTCTACTTGGCATCTGAAACTTGGGAGTTTAAGGGCCGAGTCTTGGAACTTCTCTTGCTCTGAGGGGTACTCTCTCTTCCTAAATACAAGACATTCATTCATTTGTTATAGTACCGGATGCCAAATTTCTATCTCAAATTTGATTTGTTATCAGGCTTACATGTATATGACACCAGGCATCTCACTTGGTCTTCTCATAGGAGTTTTAAAATTGTCAAAATTCGAACTGCTTATTTTTTTCATCCTGAGGGTCAGCTCCACAGAGGTCACAGGCTCATCAGTGTACTCTAACACCGTTGGCAAGCGGAAAATGAGAGCTAAGCTCACTTCAGGAACATACTCTAGGCCATGCTGCATCTCCCCCTACAATGCAATAATTTAATTATTTATTCCAAGAATAAATAATTAAGTTTCCAAGAAACTTAATTGGATAGAGTTCCTCTGGGGGTTAGTATTGAGGATGTGTGAGTGGGCACTACTGCTAATACTTATATTAATTATTGAAGGAGGATCCCTTCCTCAGGTTTCTGAACCTGGTCTGAAAAGTACAGCCATAAGTTCACTTCTTCCCTTCCTGTCCTGCTTTGCATTTAAGAGGAAGAGAGGAAGGAGGGAAGAGAAGACAGCATCCCCTGTCTTTGACATGGGTGTTCCTGGAACTTTGCTGGGAAGTCTCTGTCCAACCCTTGATGGTACAAATGGAACTCAGCTGGAGTCTGAGTGAGCTGCGTCTCCTAAGGAAGAGGAGCTGAAATCAGGCTCATCATCTTCATCGTTCTCTCCACTGCTGGACTCTGCAGGACTTCTTTCCCACCTTCCTTCTTATTTTCTTCAGGCCCCTGTGAGGGATAACAGTTGGCTGGAAAAGGCTCTGAGGTATCTCCCTCCGCCCCTCTCCAAACCCTTCTTACAGACTCTGCAGATGAGGATTGCAGATTTGTTCTTCTGAACATGGGTCTGAGCTGCCTTTCATGATCATAATGTTATGTTTATTAGAAGTAATGTTTCATATGTATCATATTTCTCAGGTGACAGACTCTATAGCCAAAAATCCAGGTCTACCCTGTACTGTTTCTGCAGTTCCTCAGCCTGGCTCTTGTAATGTTCCTTAAGGCTCTTTGGGGACACACTGCCAGCACTGGCCAATCTCCACCTACAACCCCTAAGAGGCACCTGCTGGTGCTCTGCACTCACATACAAATCCTTGTAGAAATTGAGCTTTCCTTTCATGGTTGGCTCCTCAAGCTCTCGGTGGAATGTCATCTTGGAAAAGTCAGTTTTCTAGAAAGACCTCACTTCGTCCACATTTCATTTCCTGAAACTTCATTTGGGTATCAGTTTGGCATCTCTTGGGGACAACAGATTGTTTTAAGTGTTGATTCAGATTGGGGTTGTCTTCATGGAATGGAGGAGTTTATTCCTCAAATTTCTTATTCTCTTAGAAATCTTGAATAAGTGTCAATTTTAGCTGCTCTGGAAATTCCTTGATAGGACTTTGGTCTTCTCAAAGTTGTTCATGTCATGGCACATTTAATAGTTTTGGGACTAAGCCCAGAGGTTTCTTGCATTTTTTTTTGTAACTTTTTAGGAATTTTGAACATGTTTATCCACTTCCAAGACTAATTCTTTCATATTGAAGAACTTTTTCTACTCTTGAGAAATCTCTAACCATTTGATTTTTATATATTTTTTCCAGAAAAAAATTTGAAAGTGACATTTTTCCAGTCCAGATGAGACTGGGTTATTTTGAAATGCTGACTGACTTCAGGTGGGAGGATTCCCACAAGCAAGCCAGTGGCTTTAGGATGTTCACTTCAGACAGGGGTGTTAGCCATCAGGTGAAGCCATAGCAAGGTCCTCAGGCCACTTATAAAGCCCCAGTTGTGTAGACACCCAGCAGGAGCTTAAACTTCTTCACACTTAAGACTCAGGAGGCAATAGTTCTGCAAGTCTGGCTGTTTGATTCCGTGTTTCTAAAGATTCTATAACTGGCCTCATCAGTGTTTGTAGGAAAATCCATTCAAAATATGTACAGTTGGCTTGGAAAGAAAATGACCGTTCTTATCAGGGTTTTAAAGTTTTGCCCCATTAGGTTTGTGATGATTTTTTGAACTTCATCTTATTTATCTCATGTTCTTCGTTCCTCACCCTCTTCACTCAGGTCACATTTGTCTCCTTTCAGTTTCACAAAGTGACTTTCAATCCTTTTGTAATTTTATTTCCTGTACCTAGAATAATCTTCCTTCCTGTTTTCAAGTGGACAACTCCCTGTTATTTCTTTTTCTTTCTTCATACAGGCCTTCTAACCACCCTACTCCAGAGTGAGTTGCAGAGTGAATCTTGATCCCTGTTTCCTAATATTTTTGTTTTTAGCACATATTAGCAATTGGACCTAATATGTTTATTTACTTAACATTTTAATTGCTGGTTTCTTTAATTAGACTGTCACAAGATATCATGTCTAATTTATTTACCAATATATTCTTGTTGTCTAAAGTGGGACCTTTTCTATAGAAAAAAGTCAATGAGCATTGATTGATTAAAGATTTACTTAATTTATTGAATGAGAATTATATTTTAGATGCTTATTATGGCTTGAATGTGAGGTAACCCCCAATAGCTCACATGTGACAATTCGGGAAGGATAAGGTGAAATGATTGGGTTAAAAAGGCCTTAACTCAATCAGTGAGTTAATCACTTTATAGGGATTAACTGGCAACTGTAAGCTGGTAGGGTATGGCTGGAAGAGGTGGATCATAGGCCGCATGCTTTGGAGTATGTATTCTGTGTCTACTGTGGAGTTGCTCTGTTCTCTCTCTGCTCTGCTTCCTGACATCATGCCTTGAGCTCTCTGGAGCCACACCACCATGATGAAAAAGCTGACTAAAATAATGCTATACTAGACACTACAGATGCAAAGATGTCTAAGGTGTAAACTGTGTTCTTAAGTTCTTGAAGAGTATTAGTGAAGAGAAGCTTAAACAAAACAACTGCTTTGGATCATTTCTGATTTAAATTAAATTATACAGCATGCAATGGCAACCTCTGAAGGATAGTATCCAAAGAGTACAGTTGAACCGAAAGGAAGTTACTTCTCAAATGGACTGCAAACCAGATTCTAATAATCTGTGTATTAGAGGGAGTAGGGCTTGCAGAGCAAAGAGATGGGAGGACATGGAAGGACTTGGGTTAAAGTCAACTTGAATTGTAGTTTCTTCAGGTGCTTGGCTAAAGCATTAGAAAATCTTTGGAATGTGAAAAATTTGCTGTTATTAATTATCATTTTTTTAAAAGATAGAGGGACAGAGAAAGAGAGAGAGAGGGAGTGAGAGAGAGAAAGAGAGAAATAATTATTTATTTAGTTTTTCATGTGGCTTTTGTTATTCCAAGACTTCATTGTGCACCTGGTGCTGTGGTTTGAACTCATGTACTCACACATGCTAGGCAAGTGCCATAATTGCCAAGCCACCGCTCCAGCTCCTATTAATTATCTTTTGAACAAGATGTTTTACATGCAATAAAAACATCCAGACCAATGGAAAACAAATTCCTCTAGGCAAGCTTCAGAGTCAAAAGAAACAGACTCAGATGGATTCCAGATTATAAAACAACAATGCTTACCATTCTGGAAGTAATCATCAAATACAAAAAATGGTACCTAGCTGAAAATGATAAAGGGTGACACAGCACATCAAAAGTATAAATTATTGGACTAATGCCAACAATTTAAATCAAGAACACAATGGTAGATCAGAGAACTGATGAGAAAATTAATGAGCTGGATAATTTGCCAGAAGAAATTAACCACAATGAAGGACAGACTGAATTATGAAAAATGTTTACATAGAGGATATTGTGAGGAGGGCTGTATAAGGCTGACTGGAGTCCAAGGATGGGAGAAAGGGAATGTGGCAGATGGAATATCTGAAAAGACAATGACTGAGAATTTTCTGCAGCTCACAAACTCTACAAATTAAAAAACTGAACAAACTGGGTGTGGTGGTGCACACCTGTGTCCCAGCTGTTAGGGAGACTGAGGGGAGAGAATCACTTGAGCTCAGGAACTGGAGACAAGGCTGGGCAACACAGCAAGACCCAATCACAAACCAACCAGGAAATGAATTAAAAGAGGAATTAAAAGAAACTCACACCTGGACATATGAGTCTGAAATGTCAGACAATCAAAGACAAAGAGAAAAGAAAATATTGTAAGCAGAGGAAAAAAACCCAACAAAATTTCCCGAGAAGAACTGTAAGAATGACTGAATGGAGCTGATGTCTCACTAACACTAATGGAAGCTGGAAGATAAAAGAATAATACAGTTAATGTGCTGGAATATCAGCAAAGTTAAAATTCTGTACCTAAAGGGAATTTTCTCTAATAATCTTCCTGAAATAGGAATTTCACGATGATAAAAACTGAGATGTTTTGCCAAAGGCAGACCAACAGTAGAAATACAAAGTGTTCATTAGGCAGAAGAAAAAAATTATAGAAAGAAAGTCAGAGATAAAGAGCAGAATAAAAACAGTGAAAGGGCAAGTGTTTGGTAACTTTAAATGAAAATTGGTTGAATGAACCAACAATAAAATGTCTCATAAAGCTTAAAATTATATGCCATCTGTAATATGTATATATTATATAACAAAACATATGGTATATATTATGTACTATAATATATAATTGTTTTATTTACATACAACATAAAACAGTTATGTTAATATGATTCACAATACATATTAATATGTTATATTTAAAATTATATACAATTTCATTAAAATATGCAACAATATCTAAATGGGGGAAGGGTAAATCTTAAATTATTCCAAGATCCCTTACTTTCTAATATGGGTAGAGGGCAAAAGTATCTGTTAATATTCAATTTTGTTGTCATTAATAAATGATGAAGTTTTCAAAACTAATATAAAGAGTACAATGTAATAGAGGGAAATATGAATTAATAAAGTTTCAATCAGTCTGAGAGAGAGGGGAAATAAACAAGAACACTGAGTAAGTAGGACAAATGATACATGATAAGATGGTAGTTTTAAACTCAATTCTATTTTTAAGTTAATTTAAATGGATCCTATCTCTCAGTTTGAAAGACAATGATTAACAAACTGGGTACAAAACAAATTAATATACTGTGATGCACATATGTATATTAAAACTAGACAAATGTTGAAAAGCATTAGTAGATGCAGAGAGGGTCTCTCAAAAAGATAAAAATTTGGTTCACCAGAAAGATAGCACAATTCTACATGGTATGTGCCCAATAACATGACCCGTATATGTACAAAACAAAAACTAGGGTAGTATAAGGAGAAGTGGATAAATATACAGTCACAAAAGGATATTTTAATATACATTTCTCAATAATTAACATGATAAAACATGAAGATGTAAAACTTTGCAGATCATAAAAGATTTAAAAAACATTTTGGTAAATTTGACCTCTATATAACATATGAATATTATATGTGTAACTATATGTAATGTATATTATTTATAATTGTATATTATTCATCATTATTTTAATCATGTAACTTTTATAATAGATGAATAATATATAATATGTACATGTTAATGTATTTATTTATATGAGAGATCAAGTTTCCTATCTTTGTTATTGATATTTTTTGTTCAAATATGTGCTGTCAGTTTTGCTATTTGTATTTGTTATTTGTAATACATGTATATATATATATACATATGTATTAATATGAAATAGGTAAAGCTTTCAAATATATGTACTTATGAAAATCTCTGCATATTGAATTTTGTAAGAACATTTTTAACCATGATGCTGTTACTCCACTGTAGTGTTACCACCATAATATAAATATTTTTGTTATTATTAATTATTAAATAAAATTTAAATTACACTCATAATGTCAGATTGTTCTGTAGCATAATGATCTTTCAAAACTTTTGTTTTAATTTCTTAAATTGAATGAAAGGAATCCAATCATTATTGGATTTAACTGATTTTCTATTTAAAGCACCTGAAAATATTGTAAAAACTGGTATGATTTAACAGTTTGCAAAGTTCTGTTGCTGCTAATGGAGTGAACATGTTCACAGCTATTGCTTTAGGTTTTGTATGTGCACAAGAAAGCCTGGAATGAAAATGAGTGAAATTAATTTAGAAGAACAGACATTTAGTTTAAATGAAAATACATGCTTCACTGAGTCTTAAGTAAATGCACTTCTGCAAGGGCAGATTCAACACTTGTTGAATCACTATTTGCCAGTTCAGTCTTCTTAGCTAATTTGAAATTGATGTTGATAATTATTCAGCAGATTTGTGGCATTTTATGTGTTCAGTAATATCACTACAGTCTTCAGTCAGTAGTACATGTTGAAAAATTTTTTTGCAAGTATGTAGTCATCCACTTTCTCAGAGAGAGGTATGCAATAATTACTTTTTCATTAAACGTTCAGCTTCATTCTTTTGAACTAATTGGGACCAAGAGAGTTTATTTTAAATTAAAGTGATAAAAATAATAAATAGTTATACATTTACAATTTACCCTTCACAACAACGAAACCACTATAGCAAGTATATTCAGACCATTCACATTGTGCGGTACAGCAGGACTTAACATTCATATGTTTCTGTGCACGTGATGTAGCTCTAACCTGTATTTCCCCACTTTTCCACTGACTTTACTGATTGGCAGCCTATGGTTTCATGAATATCACAAGCATGGGACAAGGGTCAATTAGCTAATGGATCAGATAGTTGCCAAGTCTTTCTGTTTTAGTATAGTTGCTCTATCAGCTGCTGCAAGGTTTGCTGGAAAAGTGTTCTCTTGTGTGTGAGAAAGATTGGAAAAATAGAGAAGGATTGAGCTAGTTGTCTTTAAACATGTGTTACAGCTTATGGCACTATGCCTCACATAAACAAATGAGACCGCACTGATGAGAGGGGAGCTGGAAACACACAATGGAGGTTCACCAAGCCCAGTAAACACCGTGTGCTGTGGATGTTTATTAGATACTTAAAAAATCAAATTAAAAAAGTTCCATTTCATTCTTTGTCTAACATCTCCCCTACCCCAAGACTGCTGAAAGAAAACAGAGGAAATGTGATCAACAATCTTTGGGGATAAAAAACCCAACATCACTGCATATCTTGCAGTAGCAAAAACATGATAATGGGATATTATTAACACCTTTATGACAAAAATCTGAAAATTTGAATGAAATGACTATACTCATAGAAAATTGCAATGTAATGAGATGTACATGAAAAAGAGAAAATGTGAATGGTTATATGACTATGAACAAAACTGAAAAGTTAATTTTAAAACTTTCCATAGAGATAATAAGCCTAGATAGCTTAATCATGGATCTCTACCAAACTTTGGGAGTACAAATGACTATGATTTTCCATAAACTTCCACAGAATCGAAAAACTATCCTCCTCAGTCCATCTTATGAGGTGATCATAACCTTGGTAACAAATTTCAAGACACTATGAAAAAAATAAAAGTTCAGTAAATATAGCCTCTCAACTAAGATAGAAAAAAGCAAAATCTTGAGTTGAGTACAGAAAATTGATAAATTTTATTGCACTTATAGAGAAAAAAATAGAGAGATAATCTATCTTAATGAATTAAATTGTTTTCAAAGTCCAATATCATAATTAAATCAGAAAAAATTCAACAAAGTATGAATGAAGTAAAATTCTTTTATTTAATTAAAAACATTGAATAAACACACAGCACACCAGGTTTAGCATTTATTCATGTTTAATGCTGAAACTTTATGGTATTTTCCTGTGAATGTGAGAATATGAAAAAGTTACTATCACCACTTCCATGTAACATTTTTTCGCTAGAGGTCTTATCTCATACAATAGAGAAAAATAAATACCAAAAACAATAGCAGCAACACAACATGAATTTGTAAGAAAACCCCTAAATTTCTATTATTTTTTTTAAAGAAAGGACAGTGTGTGTGCGTGTGTGTGTGTGTGTGTGTGAGAGAGAGAGAGAATATCAATTTCTATTGAGTTTTTCACATGGCTTTCATTGCTCTGACACTTAGTTGTGTACGTGGGTGCTGGGGTTTGAACCTGAGTACTTGCGCCTGCTGGGCAAGTGCCGTAACCGCAAAGCCACCGCTCCAGCCCAATTTCTATTATTTTTGATAGTATGATATTGTATGTAGAAAATTTAAAATAATCTACATTTCAAATGGAATTCAAACTCATTAGAAATCAGGAAGGGCATATCAAATCCTCTGTGAGAAACCATTAGATATTCACTAGATGAAGACTGCTTAATAGTCTTACAAACCAGAGGAAGAATGTGTAGCAATAAAAGCTTTCAAAAACTAGAAGTGCCTGTTGGCAGAAACAGGTTACAAATGTTTTGTCTTTATTTATAAGCACAGATGCACACAATCAGATTCCCTTCTTAAAGATCTGGCTTATTACTGAAGTGCATACTTATTTGTGCTGTGGTACACTTGACAGGAATACGCAGTGTTGCTCCAGTGGGATCCTACCCAAGCATCCATTGACACTGAGATGAATAGGCAAATTGTTTATTTATGTAATAGAAGAGCATTCAGCAATGAAATCAACAAATTACAGCTATATATGCAGCATGTATAACTTCTGAAAGAATAATGTTCCACAAAAGAAATAGTACTAAAACAGACAAAAGTAAGCCACATTGATTAGAGTCCTGCTTATATGGTTCAATATAGAGCAAAGACAGAACAGGCCAGCATAATAAACAGGATGGGGAGAGGAGTTTGAGATCAGGAAGGGACATGGAGGGTCAGTCTCTGATGAGGGTAAGGCTCAATATTTTGACTTTGGTATGGTTCACACAGATACCCACCTAACTGTAATTTGGTAAACTGTGCAGTGTTATAATTTGTTATAATTGGTTAAACTGTATTGCCATACTTTTATATACTTTTCTGCACTTGTATTTTGCAATTAAAATGTTTTGGCATGTGCAGGGATTAGAGGGACAACAAAGAAGGGAAGAGTCAGTTCTAAAGGAAGGAGAGGATAGGAAAGGCCCCTAGAGATGACCCACTGTTCCTTGAGCTGAGATTCAGAAGTGGCTCAAGGAGCAGGAGAATCATCTCAGTGTTTAATCTAAACCAAAATGCTTTTTTAAAGAAACCAGAATATCCAGATTGAGGCTATTGTTTCAACTTGGCCACACACAAACACACAGATGAGGGTGGAAAAATGATGGAGATGACCACATTGGTTAGAAAAACCAACCTAACTGAGGGTCCAGGTAACAGTACAGATGTATTGCTTAGGCCATATTGTTTAGGTGCCTGACATCTCTGGTTCATTCATTCACTTAGAATCCAACCTTCCAACAAATGATTTCTAAGCATCCACTATGTGTGGTGCTCTGTTCACATTTTGGAGGACACAGTAGTGTTCAAGACTAATATGGCTCCATTAACTATGCTTCACATAGGGGTATTGTAGGCATCTATTTGCTTTCTAGAGCAGGGGGAGGGATTTGGGGTTCCAGCATCACTTTCGATACTGGCTTTATGATCATCTCTGTGACAGGCCCAATCAATTGTGTCCTCTGATGTAAGGTCTATTGAGTACATGCTTCTTCCTGAGCCAGTACATGTCATCTGGGGCTTCACCTTGCCTCAAATTTGTGCCTACAGGGCTTTACTGAGCTTGGCTAATTCTGTTAGTTTTAGGAAATAAGAAAGTATTCACTTGCAATACAGATTTCTTCAGATTTTGACTTTATCTTCAGCAGAGCTCATTTGAACCACAGTGGAGAGAAAAGATCTTTATAATGGCTTTCTTTACAGGAGACAATTTCACAGCATAGTGAAAGGTAAAATGAAACAAAATCCCAAGAATCCCCCTGAAACAGCTGCTATTTCAAGCTTTAGACTTGGGGGTTGTTTTTTATTCCCCCAAATTGGAAAGTGTTTGAATTGTTTATTTACTCAGGAAATTTTTCCCTCAAGTAATAAAAATATGTCATATGTTGAATCTCACTGGATATACTGAAGTCATAGGATGGTATTTTTGAACAGAAATTATTTTTTGGCTCTATTTATTTATATATATATGTACATGTACAGGTGTGCATACACAGACAGAGAGTCATGTACCATGTAAAGATGTTTTGGTCAATGATGGATCACTGACACACTGTCTTGGACAGTATATAAAATTGTAATGGAACTGAAGTATGCTTGTTACCCAGTGATGTGGTAACCACTGCAATGGCAGAACAATGCATTGCTTATCTGCTTGTGGTGATGCTGGTGTAAATGAAGCTACTGTGCTGCCAGTCATATAAAAGAATAGCACTTATAATTATGTATGGTATATATTATATGTTTTATCATTATTTTAGTGTGTACTCTTTCTACTTATAAGAGCGTTTAATATAAAAGCACTATGCTGTGCTATGCCATCAGTAGCCTCATACATATCAAATCTGTCATGTTCCTAGGTGGCGTCAAGAGGCCACACTGAGGGCTAGAGCAATGGTTCAGAGGTTGGAGTGCTTGCCTGGGTTGCGTGAGGACCCAGGTTCAAACCCCAGCATCACTCAGCTAAGTGTTGGAGAAACATAGGTAGGATGAAAAAATAAATGAAATTGATTCTCTCTCACTCTCTCCCTATCTCTCTTAAAAAAAGAGGCCACACTGAGTAATTGACACACATAATGTTTGTCTAAGTGTACCTGATGATGTTTGCACTATGACAAAGTTATCTAATGATGCATTTCCTGGAATATAACCTCATCCTTTTTTTTTTAAAGAGAGGGACAGTGAGAGAGAGAGAGAGAGAGAGAGATAAAGAGAAAGAGAGAATCAATTTATCAATTTTATTTAGTTTTTCGTGCAGCCTTTGCGCTTGATCTGACACTCTGTTGTGTACGAGATGCTGGGGTTTGAACTCATGTCCTCATGCTATCCAAGCAACCATCATAACCATCATAACCACTGAGCCACCACTCCAGCCCCTGTGTCCCCATTCTTAAGCAGTATATGACTCTGTGTGTGTGTGTGTGTGTAAAAGAGAGAGAGAGGGAAAGAGAAGCATAAGGATTCTTTATTTCAGATTTCAGTGATGTATATTCTTCATTTTTGGCTTTAGTAATGGGCTTTCCCCTGATTTTTAAAAAATGGCATGATTCTTAAATCTTCATCCCACTGAATTTCCAGCATTTGATTGACAACTGATTCTCTGTTTTAAGCGTATTTGTGTACATAAATGGCAATTTTTAAAAATTTTTTTTTCTGTTATGGCTGTTTTCTCTTAGCATTCTCTTTAAAGAAAAATGTTTTTCTAAAATTACTTTTAAGAGGTTATAAACATGCTAATTAATTCAATAAATATTTACTGTATTCCAGATACTGTTAGTTTCATAGAAATTAATCAAACAGTAAGATTCAATACCTGTCTCCAGGACCTCATTACTAGTTGAGGATTCAGAGATGTAATGATCAATGACAATGAAATGATAAATGAGGTGAGAGTTGGTAGAACAGAATGCCAGGTAAGAGAATTGGAAGACTATATAACTCACCTAGGAAGCATATAAAGAAGTTCCTAGATGGAAGAGGCCAGAGTTGAGGTTTGAAGGTGTAGGACTGGGTCCCCAAGGTCAAATGGATATTCTGTGCTATACAGATGAGCAAAAGTCATTAGGCATGGGGCATGAGAGAGTGTGGCAAATCAGGGCTGAAGTGGTTCAGAGGCAGATTCAGGTGATTAAGGACCTCATAGATCATTTTTAGAATATGAAATCTATATTGAGGGTAATGGGTTTCTCCTAACAATTTCAAGTAGAGTAGTGATAAATTATTTGTATTTTAGTTGACCTCTCTAGTTACCACCAGAGAACACATCAAACGGTGAAGCTTGGTGTTTGGGGATGAAGCCACTCAAATGCCAAACATGAAGCAGTAAACTAGAGAAATTAAGTAATTTAGAAATAAAGAGTTAATTTTGCCCCAAATATCTATGTAACTCAGATTTTCCTCTGAAAAATTTCCAGATTACTGCCACCTCAATTTGTCTGGCATGTCGTAGATCTAAAAAAAAAAAGAAAGAAAAGAGTACATAACCTAATAGCATTTATATGTGAGTAAAACAATATTTATTCTCACTTTAAATAGGGTATGAGATTTCAAATAAAAACATTTATAATGCTTTGTCAATGATGTGAGATATAATAAAAATATAATGCCATGAGAGGCCTGACTTAAATTATCATCAATAAGGAAAGGTGAGGTCTTGGGACAGCCTGAACTTTTTTTTTTTTTTTTTT
>PVKS010006935.1:0-29217 GCA_004027875.1 Aplodontia rufa | reverse complement strand
ATTGCTATCATCCAATCAGTCTTCCTGCTGCACAATATCACCATTTGAGAATGTGACTGGTTTAGTTAGAATTGATGCAGAGAGAGTAAGAAATTAAGTGAGCCTTGGGAATATCATATCCATTAACAAGCAGGACTTGAAAAAAGATTCAAGAAGAGTCCATGTGTTTTTCTCAGCTATGTTGGTGTGTTGAAAGAGAGAAGGCAGAAAGGATAATTCAGAACACACTTCAAATGACCATTTCTGATTTCTCATCCTACTTGAGAACTGTTAACAAAAGAATTCATGATAATGCCTCATTTTCTTAGGCAGAGAGATCTAAATGCATGTATACTTTGAATGACTAGATTAATGTGATATTTCCCATTATAAAACAGAAATATCAGCATTAATTTTGAAGGTCCAGAGACCAAGAATTCAAGTACAAGCACTGTATTATTCAGCTCATCTAGTTAAATCTGTAAAGAACCAAAAGTGTGATGTCTTACTTTGCATAAATACTTGACACTGCTATCAAATGAAATTACAAAATAGAAAAACTCTATGGAAAATCACATTGTAATTAAGGTAGTCTAATTGAGTACTTTATCTTTTTAAATAGTTACCCTTGCCTTCAGTTTATTAGTAAACATTATCTAATAAAGCACTCTATTGTATAGGAAAGTCTGAGCAAAAGGGAAATTGTTTGGGGAAATGACGAAGCAAAGAATAGAATCTGAAATAAAATGTTGTCTTGTGGCAGCCCGGCCATTACGCTCCTCCACAGCGGAAGAGCTTAGTATCAATTTTGTGCAAGTAGAGGACATCTCAGGGGACTCAGAGGAGATGGAGAGGCAGTTCTTGGTGCGTTCCACTTCTATTTAAACCTCTGCCCTGAACATAAGTTATAAAACTCAGCCCTTTGAGGAATAAAATTATTTTATTTCTCTTGCTGGGGATCAGATGCTTAGTGACTGAGTAGGTACTTTGGTGCCTGTGTTTCTGGCCTTAGAGAGACTATTCTAAGTCAGTTTTGCCACAATCTGCTTGACTACGCTTTTTGGAAGGCAGACAGCCTTATTCCTTTTTTATTTTAAATATTAGTAATTTTATATTTATTCATGCTATATTATATATTAATATGCATTGTATATCTACTGGTCTTATTCTTAATTATTATATGATTTGCTTCTTGAGTTTTTGTATCCACACTAATACTTATCTCCTAAGACAGTTGTCTCTACTTTCATGCAGGAGATGAGATGGTCTTCTCAAACAAATAATAATCAGGATATGTGTTTTGAGAAGTAAGGGTAACTTAATATTACAAATTGAGATTGAGGTACTTGTTACTATTGCTGTGTAACAAATTAACTCAAAACTTAGTAGCTTAAGATAACAAACATTTATTGTCTCACAGTTTCTGTGGGTCAGGAATCTGGTGAGGAATATTTGGATGGTTCTGGCTCAGGATCTGTCACAAGGCTGAATTGGCAGTGACTGTGGCTGTGGTCATCTCAAGAGTCAACCAGGGAAGGATTCTCTCCTAAGCTCACTCATGTGGTTATTGACTGGACTTGGTTCTTTATGAGTTGTTGGACTGAGGGCCTGAGTTTCCTGCCACACGGGACTCTATGGGACAGCTCACAACGTGGCCACTGACTTTCTTCCGTGTGAGTAAGCAGGAGAACCAAGAAGGGGACCTGAAGATGGAAGACACAGTCTCTTCAGAACCTAACCTCAGAAGTGACATCCCATCACTTTTGCTGTGTTCTATTTGCTAGAAGAGTCACAAGCTCAAGCCCTCAAGGGGGTGCAACTGCGCAAGGGCCTGCTTACAGGAAGGCAGCTTACTGTAAGCTAGAAAGCCTTTTATTAGTCAAATTCTCAAAATAAAAATTTTTGATATTCTTCATAGGGATCTCTGACTCGAATTTCTCAAATATTTCATTTTTCAGCAAGTTTTCTTTTCTGGAATTGTTGAGTATCTAGCCTAAAATTAGCTAATAGGCAAAGAGCCTATTAGCTGCAGCCTATGTTCCTTTGACATAGCAGAATTTACTTAGAAAAATATTGGAACTATCTTAGGGTGTTTACACAACTATTATCAATTTTAAAGGAATTTGGAAGACTTAGCCTCTGGTTTGTATGGCTTTTAGGCAAAGATGATTCTCCTTAGGCCATATTAACACTGTTCTTGAAATCTTTTTTTATGGGGAGCCCTACATGAAGAGGAAAAGCATCTGGGATCTGCTACCACCAGGCTGCTGTTACATCTTTCTGATGAATATAAAGCAGTTGCTCTTTGTGAGCATTTCCCTCATTACCTTTGGATAATTTATGGCTTGGTCTTGCTGCTTTCTTTTGAGAAAGGGGCTGTGTATAAAATACATTTTGCAAATGAAATTGCTGCGTCTGCTTTGTGCTGTATTTCAGAACTGCAAATTTGCAACATGTTTTCAATATTCCTACTCTGTGAAAGTACAGCAAGTTCAACAGTTTAATTAGTTCAGCAATTATGGAGCATCAAGCACTGGCACGCATAGTCCCAGGAATTGGGAGCTTGAAGATGAGTTACACACATGCCTGCCCTTGTGGCATTCTTGGTTGGGAGGACGGTCAGGTAAGCCACTAATAACAATATAATGTGGTAAGTGATGCGACAGAGCTGCTTGCAGCCAGGAGGAGATTAACTCGCCTGGGGATTTGTGTTTTACAGCATCTCTCAGAAAATAATCCTCAGAACGTGTGATGTATTCAGGAGACGCAAGCATGCTTGTGGATTGTGTGATTTTTTTCAATTTCCTTAATATCCATGGGGAGGAGAATTATATCTTCACTGAATTTTTGAGTTTTTTTAAACAATCACTAAATTTTGTCTTCAGAAGGTGAAAACTAATTTTACCAAGATTATTTCATTTTTGAAACTAACTTCTGTCAAATATTGACTTTTCTGATAGACCATTAACCAGAAAATACTTTAAAAATTTTTTTAAGGAGTTGAGTTATTGTACAATCATAAATACATATAAAGTAACAACATGATGTGCATTTAGTCTTAAACCAGAATTATCCCCACATTACCCACACCCCAGTATCTTGATTCTTCTATACTTTGCCCGTAGAAGTGATATAAGTGTTTAGATTGTGAATTTTCCAGAATGAAATAATTGCATATGAATTGTTTGGATTCTCAGGGGGCTAAAGAATATGCTACATAGATGATTGTCTCCCTGGATCTCTATCTTCCCTCCTTCAACCCTCCCCCAACCTCTACCCTCCCACCTCCTTCCTACATACCTATGGTTCCCCTAGACTGTGTGTTGCTACACCTTTGCTGGGTCTGATACATGAGTTTGAAAAGTTTTCACCCAAGCCTGAGTTTATAGCTCTAGCCTCCGCATTCGACTATTTACCTTAAAAGGCTACAATCTTGTTGTTTCTAATTGCTAAGTGGAATTCCATTGTGTGTGTGTGTGTGTGTGTGTGTGTGTGTGTGTGTAGTCCCAGCTTTTGGTTCCATTCATCCAGTGGGGGGTATCCGATTTGATTCTATAATTCAGCTATTATAAATTGAGCTGCTATGAACATAGATTTTGCTGTGTCACTATAATGTGCTGATTCTAACTCCTCTGGGAAAATACCCAGAAGAGGGATAGCTGAATTGTGTGGTGGATCCATCCTTTATTTTTTGAGGAGTCTTCACACAGCTTTCCAAAGTGGCTGTACCAGTCTGCATTTCCACCAACAGTGTGCTAGTGTTCTTATCTCCCTGCGACCCCTTCAGCATCTGTTATTGCTTATACTCTTCATCTTTGCCAGTCTGACTGGAGTGAAGTGAAATCTTAATGTAGTTTTGATTTGCATTTCTCTGATTACTAGTGATTTAGAACAATTTCTCATGTATTCTTTGGCTTGGTTTATTTCCCCTGTTGAGAAGTTTCTATTTAGCTCTTTGGCCCATTTATTGATTGGATTGTTTGTATTTTTGGTACTAAATTTTTTTGAATTCTTGTAAATTTTGGATATTAGTCCCCTTTTGGAGTACTCACAGGCCATGATTATTTCTCATTCCATAGACTCTCTCTTGACAGTTTTGAAGTATTCCTTGCCTGAGCAAAAGCTTTTTAGTTTAATGGCATCCCACTCATTGATCTTTGACTTTAATTCCTTTACTTTAGGAGTCTTGTTGAGAAAGTCTTTGCCTACACCCAAACACTGGAGTGTTGGTCTTAATTTTTCTTCTAGCAGTTGTATGGTAGCTGATTTAATTCCAAATTCCTTCATCCTTTTAGATTTGATTTTTGTGCAAGGTGAGAAGTGCAGATCTAATTTTAACTTTCTGCAAGTGGATTTCCAGTTTGTCCACCACCATTTGTTGAATAGGCTATCTCTCCTCCATGTTATATTTTGACCCCCTTTGTCAAAGATTGGATATTTAGTGATTTGCAGGTTTGTCTCAGAGTCTTCTATTCCATTCCATTGGTCTTACTTCCTATTTTGATACCAGTACTATGCTGTTTTTGTTCCTACAGCTCTATAGAATGGTGTATCAGTTATCAACTTATTACCTCTTGGTTCCAGATCAACCCTCTGACACTTGCTCTACAATGGTGTAGCTGAGCCCCGCTTGATAACTGGCGTGGTAACATTCATCAGTGAAGGGTGCTGGAGGGACTCTAGATGAGGAAGAAGTTTCATTTGCTACCCCCACCATGCTTCTCTTTCCAGATTCTCTTGGCTTCTCCAAGGACCAGCACTTTTTGCATGTGCAACTTCTCCAGAACCCAGCGACTACTGGATAAATGACTTTTCTGTCATCCCATGGTCAACGGTTTCTCCTGGTACTCTTCAGGTTGCTTTATAGTATAATTACAAGTGAGGGACCACTCTGTGGATGGTTTGTCCCAGCATCCAGAGCACATATTTCTGGCAAGTACTCCTGGCACAAAACCTCAGCAACTTCTCTGCTACTCACTGAGTCACATTGCATCTTCTCTTGTGCTTTAGTGAGCCCCCCCTTTTTTTAGGGCACTACCTTAGTCCTAAGAGGAATGGCTGCTTTTTTATCTGGTTTTACTGTATTTCTTACAGTTTTTTGTGATTTTTATTAGCCAATCTCTTATTGAAGTTAACAATATTAAAATTGACCTTTCCCTATTCAAACTCCCGTATGAGAGGATTAACATGCAGAGTATACAAACAAATGAAAAATTTAACAACCCCCTGTCTGCAAATAACTCAATTAATAAATGGTCAATGAACTAAACGCTGCTCTCAAAAGAAGAACTGCAAATGGTCAACAAATATATGAAAAAATGTTCAGCATCTCTAGCAATTAGGGAAATCACAAATCACAAGTACATTGAGATTTCAACTCACTGCAGTTAGAATGGCAGTCATCAAGAATACAAACAAAAATAAATTCTGGAGAAGACATGGAGTAAAAGGGGCAGTTTTACACTCTTGGTGGGATTATTGATTATTATAACCACTATGGATTTCAGTACAAAAGTTTTTCAAAAAGACTAGGTATTAGTGGAAGGCGAGGTGGAAGAGGGGAGTGGTTTAGAGTGATATTGGCCAAATTACTTTGTTATAATTCATGCAATCCAAATATATAATAACAAATCACAACATTGTGTACAATTATAATGCAGCAATAAAAATTGTGCAAAAAAATCAGTAGGCATGGAACCACCATATGATACAGCTATACTACTCCTAAAGAATTAAAGTCAGCATATCACAATGATACATGCATACCCCTGTTTACAGCAGCACAATTCACAATAGCCAAACAAAGGAACTAGCCTAGGTGTCCATCAATAAATGAATGGATAAAGAAAATTGTGGTATATTCAGTTATAAGGAAGAATAAAATTATGTCATTTTCAAAAAATGGATGGAACTTGAGAGCATTATGTTATGTAAAATAAGTGAAACTCAGAAAGTAATGGGTCATATGTTTACTCTCATATGAGGACATTTGAGAGGAAAAAGGAAAAGAAGGGTGGGGATCTCATGAAAATTGAAGGGAGATCAGGAGAGAAATGGACCAGAGATCAGAATAGGGGAGAGTATGGGAAATATTGAGGAATGATAGTGGACAAATTATAGTGTTACATTGTGTGAGTGAATGAATATATAACAACAAATCCTGCTGTTATGTACAATTGTAATGCACCAATAAAAATGGATATAAAACAAAAATATTCCCAAATATTTATGAAAGAATCAATTTATTTATTCTTTTCATCTGGCTTTTTTGTTTCTCCAACACTTAGTTGTACATATGGTGCTGTAGTTTGAACTTGGATCCTCAAGCATGCCAGGTAGGTGCTCGAATTTCTGAGCCACTGCTCCAGCTCCTGGCGATTGTTTTAAATAAGTTAAAGTTATAACTTAATATCCATCATGGGGAAAAAATAAAGTTACTTAATGGAAAAAAAAGATAGTTGTGAAAAAATTTCTGTATGTTTTTTTAATCAGACACTGACAGAAGTCACTTGTATCTAATTTTGCACATTTATAATTAAAGAACATCTTTCATGTGTCTTTATTTGAGAATATAAAAGGCTATGTGTTGTAATCTAAGATGATTGTCTTATTTATAGTTTTCTTGTTTCTGGTGAGCAATCAAAGCAACATTACACAAACTTTTCAAAGATTCCAAACACAATGAGTTTTTTGAAAAAGTTGCTGTAAATAGAAAGCAGTAAGTTAATATTTTTGAGATCTTTTCCTGTGGTTGATAACAGTATGGTTGAAATTTTATTTATGAATTCTAATCATCCATTCATGTCTTCTCAGTTATAAAGTGACACTCATGTTATTACTGAGATCTCTCTGGGGTTATGACACTTGAGATTTCATCATTAAAACCTATGCCTGCACCTCCTGCTCTAGGAGTTTTAGCTGCAGAGTCTCAGCTACTATATTTCACATGATTGATGACATTTGTTTAGACCTTAAGAAACTGGAAGGCCAATAGATTTCTGAATTTCACTCATTTTGTTTAAAGACTCGTGCTTAAACATATACTTGTGCTTGAGAGTTATTGTGCAGCTGTGGTTTGGGTAGGTTAACAAATAATAATTATTTAATGGAAATATTAAAATGCATGTGGGGGTGGGTGAGCATCTGGTAGGAGAAATGTTTCCTTGTTACATTAATGACTCAAAATATTTCATTAAAATTAGTGAATTTAGCACCAATATGCCTTCATCAAGAAATAAAAAGTATTAATATTTTTATAAAGGTGAAAGTGTTCAAATAATCATCAATTTTTAGTCAGCTGGTGTTTATTTTTTGCCAACACCTTTTGTACAAGGTCTGCTAGAACTGAACAGTGTTTTTCTCCCTTGCCTGGAAAGGATTATTTGCCAAGCCCAAAAGTCTGGGAAGTCTAAGGAATGCATAAATGAGATTTCCAAAGTCAACAATTGACACAGAATTCAGGAACATATAACCTTGGTTTGTTAGGTCTAGCAACTTTGGTGATGTTCCTCCGCATGTTTGCTAGATGGCGCTAGAGTTCACATCTCTTATCTTGCTTCTCTACAAATCTCTATTTGAAGTATTTGGGAATAAATCCCTTATTTTTAGAGTTGTTATTGTTGGATTTAAAAACTTCCTATCTTAAGAATGTTATTTGTTTAGCATCCACAGAGTTTTACTCTGAGATAATTTAAGACTAATCATTTTCCTCTAGACCTTACATGAAAAGATCTGACAACACAAAATAAAAGTGTTTTATTTGAATATTCATGCTTGGAGAACAGAAGACTAAACATGTCCAGAAGGAGATGAACCAGAAAAAAAAATAGTTGGTGAAAATTGAGCTTTCGATATGGGTCTGTACTTGAAAATTGAGTAGTGGAATTTAATGGTGCATGCTTCTTTTAAGCTTAGAAAACATTTTTGCCTTAATTACATCAATGTTTTAGTTGAAACATAGGCATAAGAAGAGCCCCTATTGACTAGGAGAGGGATTTGAAATGAAGAAAAAGCAAGCTACTTCTAAAGTATTGTCTAAATAATAATAATAATAAAAAAAAGAAATCCCACATTTTTAAAGTGATATCTTACACTTACTGGTTTCTTCCTTTTTTTAACTAAAAAATTACACAGAGCTGGGTATGGTGGTTCAAGTCTATAATCCCAGAGACTTGGGAGGCTGAGGCAGTAGGATGGCAAGTTCAAGGCCAGTCTCAAAATAAAATATAAAAAAAAAGGACTGGGGATATGGTTTAGTGGTTAAGGGCCTCTAGGTTCAACCACCAGTACCAAAATAAATAAATAAATAAAAAATCATAAATAGTGCAGATATTTTTAAACCCTTTTGATAATGTCATCTGACTTTGTAGAGGTAACTAATGTTAAGCATTTAGTGCTTATTCTTCAGTAAATTTTTCCAGACATAAAACACATGTTTTTGAATCTGGTATAGTGATACACACTTATAATCCTAGCTACTTAGGAGGCTAAGGCAGCCCAAGGAAGGCAAGGAAGGAGGATCACCAAGTTTGAGGCCTGCCTCTGCAATTCAGTAAAGTAAATTTTCATTTCAAAATAAAAATTAATCCCCAGTAGAAAGAAAAATATGGAACCAATGTTTTCTTTTTTATAGATAATTTTTTTATAAATCATCTTCTGTTTATAAATTGCAACCCTTATATACCCAGCTATCCCATGATTTAGTCATATTAATAAAAAGCAATTTAGACTATGGAAAATAATTAAAAATAATGCCTTATTTCAGTCTAGCAGGAACATTTCCAAAGGAAAGAATACTTTTAATGTGTCATAAAACTTCTCCTTTAAAAACTCAATTCTTCAGTTACTTATTGTTAATATAACTGATGATTGTAGCAGTGTATTAAAGATGCACTCCTTCCTCACTCCAAGCTTCTCTAAAATTTTCACCCAATTCTGCCTACACCCACCATCTTCTCTTTTTTCCTCTGTGGCTTAGTTCTTTATTATGTCAAATTAATTTAGCTTCTTCCAATGTTTCTCTTCCTTCAATATGTAGACTCTGCATAATGAAGTAGGATTTTGAAGTTGAATGAGCAACTTTTTAGGGAAATTTGAAGAGGGACAAGGAAGATAGTAAACATTATATTTTCTTTTTAGACCCTGCCCCCCATCAGGCACCCTCACACATTTACACATTCAGATTCCCTTTTCATTACATAAACAGAAAATCTATCTATCTATCTATATATGTTCCTATATATTTTTAAATTTTTTGCTTATTTGTTTAGGTATCAGGGATTGAATTCAGTAGTGCTTAATCACTGAGCCACATCCCTATCCCCCTTTTTTAAATATTTGAAATAGGGTCTCACTAAGTTGCTTAGGGCCTGGCTAAATTGCTGAGGCTGGCTTTGAACTTGTGATCCTCCTGCCTCAACCTCTGAAGCCACTGAGATTACAGTTGTACGCCACTGTGCCCAGCTTATATTGTCCTCTATCTTGTCTTTCCTGCTCAACAACTTGTTGTGAACATTACTTCATATCAATGAATGCACATCTACCTTCAAAAAGTCACACTTCATACTGTTCCATGCATGAATAGGTAGGCATGTATTTTGTATAACTGTTTCCTTACTGATTTTTGGGTTGTTTCCAATTTTACACTTATTTTCCCAATGCTCTTGTAGATACTCTCATGTGTTTCTACAGACACTTAGAACTGCCATTGTTGGTGTGTAAATTTATAGTTTTGATAAACATTGCTTTCCTAAAAGGTCCTGCTGATTTACACTCTCATCAAAAATGCATAAACACATCCATAGTCCTACTCTCTTGTGAATACTGGTCAGTATTTACAATTTGAATATTAAAATTATCTTATATTTTCAACTTTTTATCAATAATGAAAGCATATTGTTTATAATATAAAGTAGAACCACAGATTTATATATTTTTTCATTGCTCTTGTTCTGAAACTCTTATTGATCAAAGTTAGCTGTTGGATCTCCTGGACTGTTTCTTTAATATGCCAGATTGGCTGTGATAAATCTCAGTTGTGAAGTTTCAGTGTGTACTAACCTAGCAGCTGTTTGTTTCTTTTTCTTTTTTTTTAGTTTTTATTAAGGAGTTGAGTTGTTGTACAATCATAAATGCATATAAAGTAACAATATGATATGCTTTTGATCCTAAATCATAGTTACCCCCACATTGCCCACATCCCGGTCTATTGATTCTTCTATATTACCCCCTTAGAAAAGATTTAAATGTCCATATGTTTATTTCTTTTTGATGTTAAACGTGAGTTGGATGCAGTTTAATTTTGTCCATGTGCTTCATTAGGTACTCAGGAGATGGAGAATACGCTGTTTGATATGGAGTTTGTCATCACGACTGGGAAGAGAAAGGTGGACTTCTGTCTGTCTCAGCCTGGAGGTGTCACATGTCACTTCTGCTCACATTTTATTCGCCATAACTAGTCATATGACCCTGAGAAGGATGCTGGGAAATATAGCAGAATTTTTATTGAGTGTATCTTTGCCACAAAACCATACTGCTTTCTTATTTTATTTCATTTTTAAATTTTTATTAAGAAATTTAATACAATAAAAATGCATATAAAGTAACAATATGATATGCATATATTCTTAAATCAGAATTACCCCCTAGATCTCTCTTTATTCTCTCTCCCTCTCCCTCTCACCTGCCCCCTCCTGCTCCTTCCTGTTACATATCTATGATTGCCCTAGATTATGTGTTACTATGCCTTTGTTGGGTTTAATACATGAGATTGACTACCTTTCACACAGGCCTGGGTTTAGCTCCAGCCTTCACAAATGAGTGAAAATATTTGACCCTTGACTCTCTGTGTTTGGTTAACTTTGCTCAGCATGATTTCTTCCATCATCATCCATTTACCTTCAAAGTCTGCAAAATCATTGTTTCTAACTGCTGAGTAGAACTCCATGGTATATGTAATATACCAAAGTTTTTGGATCTGTTCATCCAGTGAGGGGCATCTGGGTTGGTTCCATAATTTAGCTATTGTAAATTGAGCTGCTGTGAAAATAGGTTTTGCTGTGTCACTGTAATGTGCTGATTCTAACTCCTCTGGAAAAATACCCAGGAGAGGGATTGTTGCATCAGATAGTAGGTCCATCCCTAATTTTTTGAGGATTCTACACACTGCTTCCTGCTTTCTTATTTTTACTCCTTTTATTCAACTCTGATATTTTGGTTTATTTCACATGGTAAGGCTATAATCTTTCAGTCTTTTAAAATTAATTCTTTTACATTTTGGTGTTATAATTTTAATTTCCAGGATTAATTAATTTCATTAATTAATTTCATATAGCTTCCTATTTATTAGAAGGTAGTAATTTAGTTTAAACATTACCTTTCTGTTTTGCCACCTACTACTTCACTGCCACCAGTGTCTCAAGTTATCTTTTTCTGGTTTTTTTTTTTTCCTTCTGTCTCTCCTATCAGAGGCTTTACTGAGGTGTCTGGAGATCCTTGTTGCATGGTATGGCATTAGAAAGAAAGAAGGCGGCAGCTTCATTTGGATGGGGAGGGTTTGAGAAAGGGGCTTTGTGGAGTGCTTTCCTGATCAATCAAATGAAGGATGTGCATGGGAACATGATTATTAAATAGGAGTAATTAAATAGCTTTTCTCTTGGGCTACTCAGTCATACCCAAGAAACTCCTCGAATCTCTGAATATTTGGAGAACATACACCTGGCTACCAGTTCCTAGGGGCCAGTTGAGGGAAGTGAATCAGAGATTTCACTACTCATTGTGTACAGTTTCACCTGTAATCACCCTGTGTCCAGTCCCCATTGAGGCACAGTGGCTGCCTTTCCACCAAAATTCTTGTTTCCACATCAAAGGTATGTGAAATTGTTATTGGAAGCAGCTTCCTAGCCAGAATGGATGTTTTCCAGCCCCTTTTATGTCTTAGTGTTTTGAGGTATGCCATCTAAAAATTGTATGTTTCATGTTGTTCCAAAGATGCTAAATACGCTTTCTTCTCTCAACTTTTTTTTAAGAGAGAGAGAGAGAGAGAGAGAGAGAAAGAGGGGGAGAGAGAGATAATAATTTTTTTTTTGATCTTTCCATCTTGTCTTTGTTTCTCTGGCACTCAGTTGAGTATGTGGTGCTAGGGTTCAAACTCAGGTTTCTGTGCCTACCAGGCAAGTGCTCTAATCACTGAGCTACAGGTTGTTTTAGTGGAGATAAAACTCAGGGAAACTTTTCGAATTTACGCTTCAAAGATGGCAAAATTTCATTGTTTATCCTTAGTTTACTCTGTAGAAAATGTATTAGTATTTGTGGCAACTATTGCTGTCACCATAATTTGCTACACATTTAGTGGCTTAAAACAAATTTATTATCCTACAACTATAGTCAGAAATCTGAAATGGATCAGGAGGGCTGCATTCCATTTGGAGGCTGTAGGGGAGAATCGGTTCCCTTCTTTTTGCAGCTTCTAGGGATGATATGAATTCTTTGATTTATAGCCTTTTGCTCATAGCATTCTAATCTCTGCTTCTGTTCTCATATTTCTTCTCATTCTAGCCCTCTGCCTCCCTCTCATAATGACCTTGGTGATTATATTTTCCCTCTTAGTTAATTCAAGGTAATTTTTCCATTTCAAGTTCCTTAATTTAATCTCATGTGCAAATTCCCTTTTGCTATGTAAGGTAGCATAATAATAGATTTCTGAGATTATGACCTGGGTACCTCTGGGAGACCATTACTCTGCCTACAACAGAAAATGAGTACCCTCACCACCTGTTCACTCATGAGCTCACTACTGTTACATGAACAAGAAAAAACCCCCCTAAAATCCGTTTCTGTCATGTAAAAAAATGATATTTGGGGGTTTGTTTGCCATAGCTTTTAGCATTGTGTAAACTAATGTAGAATTGAAGGTGGAATAATTCCATAAAAACTTGAAATAGTGACATTGAATTGGAAGATAAACAATAAATAGTAAGGAACACATGAAAAGCTACAAAAATGGGCATAAAATTTCATAAAACTCTTTTTTTTGTGATAACAACATGGAAGGCAGAATGAATTCCTATGAAGTCCACATCTTTAAAGAAAATATCTGGAAAGAGCAAGGATTTTAGTATTTGTTGCTTCTTTTTACACTTCACAAGGTATTTATAAGAAAGAAATGAGTTCAGGAAAGAATTGGGTATTATATAAACAGAATGACTGAGATTACAGAAAGTTCAGAAAATTGTGGCTTTACTAAGTTGTAAGAATCAACTTCTTGTCAACACTAAACCTTAGGAAAGTTTTGAGTGGTAAAAACCAATTAAGAATTTCCAGTTCAATGAATTACTCATTCTTGAAGTAAATATCACATTAAACATATTACCTTCCTTTTAAAAGCTATTGTTTCAGAAGGCAGCTCCCACTAAGTTAATAGAAAAAGAACTGTGAGAAACAATAGATTATAGGAGGCTTGGATATATGACTTTGAGGGTGTTTACTAGGAATTTATTGGAAGCAAACAGACCATAAGTCTTCTAAGAGTTTGGAGAAATTGTATAATATAGAGAAATGATGAACTTGACTCTTAAAAACATGATCATAAAATATCCATTGAAACCTTAAGATTTTACTCCAGGGGGAAAAATAGCCACATATGACACAGACCCCACCATAAAGTTTAAGGTGTTACTGTCTTCTTGCTTTTCGTGGACTGGCTAATAATATTGATTTCTTTTGTGCTAATTGTTTACAGAGAACAATGCTTTGCTCTCTTGTTTATTGTCTTAAAATGATCCCTGCCATATGTATACCTTTAGTCATCCTAACATGTCACTGATTTGTGAGTGGAGGCAATAAAGGATTTAGAAACATTATCAGAGTTGTTATGTGTATATATACACATGTTATGTGTATATATACACATGTACATATAGTGTATATATACTATATACATAATATGTAGTTTCTATAATGTGTTAGGTATCCTCTTGAGCTATAGTTAAAATATATAATGCCATCTGATTTCTGTAAAATAGCTTTTTTATTAGTGTTACTTCTGTTTGGTAGAGGGATTCCCTTTAGCAGTGTCATATAAGGCTCGTTTGGAAAATTTGGTTAGGACTTTTATGTGTTACATTACATCTTTTGAGACTGATAAATTTTGGAACTAAATCATACCAGTGAAAAATAGATTGGGCTTATAATTATGGGAGGCTAGGAAGATTTGTAGATTTCTAATTGACTTAGAAAAAATTTGTGATGCTGTAGGAGCCTTTTGTGATAGTTACCAGTCACTCTAGTGTAAGACCCCCTCCCTTTATAACCTCCCAGTTGTATTTACTTGTGAGAGAATAGACACAAGTATACATCTCAAATTATATTAAAAGAGCCACTGTCTCTCCTAAATGTCCCTGTAGGACTATGTTTTGGTTTCCTTCCAGGTTTTAAGATCAAGTTGGTAAAAAATTGATCTTGTTTCTATCTACTGTTAAAAGTCAGGTGAGATTTGTCAGTATTACTCTTAGGAACTTCTGAGAAGCCCTTTGATTCCTTTAGCCTTCCTCTACCATTTGTGTCATCTTACAGGATGGGTCAGGGCCTTGCTGACCATATGTGGCTTCCTTTTGAAGCATCAGGAATGTTGTCCTCTCTGATGACTCTCCTCTTTGAGAATGTGCACAGGTTGGCTTCCTGTTCTCTAGGATCCTCTTGATCCCCCTAATCAGGAGGTTGGGTGACTCACCAGAGTTACAAGACCCTTAGTGACTTTAAAGGGAAAAGGTCAAAATATTGGGTGCTTTTTTACTTAGTAGTTGGTTAGGTGCAAATCATAGGTCACACTCAAGGGGAGGGGATTACATAGGTCATAAATATCAAGAGGCAAGGGTGTGGGGACAATTCATAGTTTGCTTGCCCTAAAGGCTAAGAATTAAAACCCACCAGCTCCTGTGTTAGCTTATACCATGACTAATAATATTTCTTTCCTCCATGTTAAATGATAATGGAACTGGGGATATTTTTTCTGTCCCTATCTTATATAAAACAGAATAAGAAAAAGTAGTTTAGCTATTCGTTCCAGGCACTATTTGCCCCTGAAATGTAAGATTCTGAGATAATTGCAGTATCTTATTTCAAGACTAGCAACTTGCTTATCATGACTCTTGGTAAGACCTTCCCCACTTTCTGCCCATCCATCTGACACTGTTATAGCGTAAAGTTCTACTATTGACCAGTTTCTTGTGTTGTAAGACTTGGCTCAAAATCACCCAGGTCAGAGTCTAAAACCCTATAAATAATCCTTTTTGACTTACTTTTGAGATAAAACTACAATTCTGTCAAGGTGTAATCACCTTACTGCAGATGCCTAAAAAACTTAACTTTGTTTGATCATCTGGTGGTCTCTTTGAGGGATGATAATCAATATTTTATATATATATATATTATGTAAATAGAATATTATGTATGTATATGTTTGTTCTGGTGGTCTCTTTGAGGGATGATAATCAATATTTTATATATATATATATTACATAAATAGAATATTATGTATGTATACATATTTATGTATATACATTTACATATATACATACACACATATACACATATATATTTACAGATATAAATGTTTACATATATACACATACATACATATATATATATTTTTTCGGTGACAATTATGCTATATATTCCTCCTACTCTGATACAGGAGTATATATCCCTTCTGCTCAAATTTCAAACCAATTTTGTTTAGTTACACTTGATCAAAGTCTCAATGTAAAGTCTTTTCACATTGCTTAGTCCCTCAGGTGGACACATTCCCTCCATTCTGTTTTGAGAGGGAAGTTTATGATTACTCTGAGGCAGGGAGCTGTCCTCAAGGGATAGGATTTGGGACTGTCTTAGCATTCCTCCTCATTGGGTCTTGCCCAGGTGACTGAGGTCCCTGTGGATGGCAATAAGCCCTGACTCAGCCTCCACATGTCTCTATTGCTGGAAAGGGGTGAGTATCTCACTCCAGCACTCATTCACTTGTTCCTTTGCCTTTTCTTAGAGTAGTCATTGCCCTTTTCCTTCTGCTGTCTACTGTCTTTTAAACTAGAGCCTCAGAAAGACTCAACTGAAAGGAGATATCTGAATCATTCTCTCAGAGAAGCAACTGTGCTCAATAGATGGAGACTCAGCATTTGTTTCTGATTATGTATGAGTGACTAAAGGCAAGCTGCAGGAGTGGGGACCAGAGGCAAAGGAGAGGGAGGGAGCTCCAGAGACATTCTCATTAACACTTCAAAGTGTTTTATCATCATATTTCCCCTTTCTTCCCCATACTCCTCCTTCTCTCTTTGCTGATCATGTACATTTGAAGTCATGTAAGTTAAATAAAAGCTTCATGTGACTCTATTTATTTATTTGGTACTGGAGATTGAAACAGGGGATTCCTTACCGTTGAACTACATACCCAGTCCTTTTTGGTTTTTATTTTGAGTCAGGGTGTCACTTAGTTGCTTAAGGTCTCACTCAGTTGCTGAGGTTGGCCTTGAACTTGAGATACTCCTGCCTCAGCCTCCAGAGCTACTAGGATTACAGGCCTGTGACACTGTATCTAGCTGTATTTTTCCTGAAGAAAAACATTTTTAAGCAAACTTTTTATTTTAGAAAAGTTATTTACAGAAAAATTGTGAAGGTGGCATGGAGAGTTCTCATATATGCCATACTTAGTTTTCCTTATTATATTATACATTACTAACAGAAGTCTATAGGTTATTTTACAATTTTTACCCAGTAACCTTTTTTTTGTTTGTTTCATGATCCAATCCATGATATAACAGTATATTTACACATCATGTTTCCAAGAGGAGTCTTGATTGGAATAATTTTCTTTGACATTCATGGTTTTTGATAATCTTGAAAGCTTTGGGAAATGTTAGTCAGGTATTTTGTAGAATGGTTCTCAACAGATGTTTGGCTGATGTTCTTCTCATGATTAGATGGGGCATGGAGTTTTTGGAAGGAGAACACATAGGTAAGGTCATATTTTTGTCAACGGCTGACACACATGTGCTCATCAGTTTTCTCAACTGTAAAGTTACTTTCTCTCTGCAAATATTTTTTCCATATAGTTCTCTTTAGAAGGAGGCAGTAGACTCAGTTTATTCTGAAACAGTGGGGAGTGATGTTTCATCTCTTCAAGGGTAGAATATCTATATAAATTAATATATAAATTATTTGGAATTACTTGCAATCTTTTCATCTTCTCCCTCTTATTTATTTAATAGTTTGCTTATTATCAGCACAATTCAAAGATATTTATTGTAAATATTGGGTTATCATTTAATAACAATTTATTTTTATGCTCAAAGTATTTTAGCCTTTTCTATAGTGAACTTCATCAGGTGGATGTTGTGTATCTTTGATATACCTCCATTTTTTTAAAAAAAGCTACTTCCTTATTTTCTCACACTAAAAGCTACAGGGTATTCCAGTTTTATGCATACTTCCTGTATTGTTTTTTAAGGAGAGAGAGAAAGAGAATTACATTTTTTTATCTGTTTTTTGTTTTTCCTCCACTTAGTTGCATATGTGGTATTGGGAATTGAAACCTGGGTCCTGACGCATGCCAGGCAAGCACTCTACTACTTAGCCACCTCTCCAGTCCCCTTCCTGTGTTTTTTTTTTTAAACTTAAAACAATATGCTTAAAACGTATATAGAAAAAGAATTCAGAAATATCTATTTTACCTCAAACTAAGTTATTTGGGTTAATATCTTGTAGATATTTTCCTATTTTTTTTAAAGTATTGGAATATAAAGTCATTGTTAATATCATTAAATAATATGATAAACCATGCTGGATAAAGTTTAGAATTTAGGAACCCTAATGAATATGATAGACTTTTACTTGAGTTGTGGATAAAGTCTACTAACCAATTGTAGCTTTTAATATCTAAAATACCTGCTGCTCTGGTACCCTGTAACTAATGGCATAAGGCAGTAGCATTTACTTCCACATATGCCTAAACTGTCTCATGATGGGCAAACAGGGAGTGTAGGGCTCTGAGTGAGTTGGAGTGTTGGCAGAGATGATTGCTTCTTTGAAGAAGTAGGAAGGATAGCTTGGGCCATCTTGTTTGTAGTATGAGAAATAAGGATTGCTTAAAAACAAAACAAAATTAACAAATAAAAAAAAGCAACCCTGGTGTGACACAGGTAGTGTTTTGAGGCTCATGTGTTTGTGATTAAGATGTCGGCTGGGGTTGTAGTCATTTGAAGGGACTACAGAATCCACTTCCAAACTCCTTCACATTGTTGCAGCCAGGAGACTTCAGTTCTCTTGTGAGTAATGTGTGTGTGTGTATGAGAGAGAGAGAGAGAGATAGAGAGAGAGAGAGAAAGAGAGAGAGAAAGAGAGAGAGAGAAGTTCAGTTATAAAATGGCTATAGACTTTTTGTAACTAATCTTGGAAATGATAAACCATTACTTCAGTGACATCCATTCATTAGACATCTGTTAATAAGTAAGTCTAGCCCAAATTCTGGTGGAAGGAAACTAGACTACTTCTTGAAGGGAAAAGTAGCAAAGAATTTGTAAACATACTTTAAATTTACCCAGGTCCTATTGGTGTCATGTGACTTTCTGGTGTTGTGTTCATGATTTTCTTGACTTTGATTGGAACAAATTTTGAAATTGAGTAATTTCCTAAAAAAGAATCTCAGGAAACTTTTGTTAGGAGTACTAAATATTTTGGCTTTGGACATCTTCACTCAGGCCTTATTTACATATCATATAATAGAATGGAGGTTTAATGAGTCTTCAAATAATTGATCAATATATTCACATCAAATTTTATAGGCTTTTATGTAGATAATTTACAATCTTATATGATTTTGGAAATGGTATTTATTTTTAACCTTTAATTATTATTTTATTCTTTGGAGAAGTGCTTTTATTTCTCATTAGAATAGCAATTTTTAAAGAAAGAAATCATTAAATAAGTGGTATGAAAAATAACAGTGTTTACAAAGGATTTTCAGTTTATTAAGCATTTTCATATAAATTATCTCAAGACAAAAATCCTGGTTGTCTGAGACCCAATGAATGAAAAGGACTTCCTTTTCCACAATTCCTTATGCCACTTTAGCTGAAAAAAAATTCAAAGTTTGATTGTAAATAACCTCATATATTTTTCAGGATACTTCAGAGAAATCAAATCAATAAGATGTATCTATATTTATTTATATTATATAAAATAATATGCAATAGCTAAATACACACACACACACACTTTATATTTGTGAATGTGTATGTATATATTCTTAATAATTGCTATGGTTTGGATCTGGAATGTCCCTGAAAGCTCATGTATTGGCATGATCCCCAGTGCAGCAAAGTTAGGTGGTGAGGCTTTTAGGCAATGATTAGACTCATCAGTGGATTAATCCATCAAATGGGTTACAGGAGCTGTGACTTAGTTGAAGGAAGTGTGTCACTGGGGTTATACCCTGCGAGGGTTTGTTTTCTCCTAACTCCTTCCTCTTTCATTCCTTCTATTTCCATGCTGCCAAGAGATGAGAAGCTTTCTTCAGGCACACCCTCCCATAATGATGTTTCTGACTCAGAGCCAGACAACCGTGAGCACAGACTGAATCCTCTCATCTGTGAGCCAAAAACTCTTTCCAGAGAATCTAAGATGTTGACCTTCTGGGAGGTTGTTTCTGGTCTGACTCCATGATAGGATGATAAAACACCAAGAGAGCTACCTTCCTGCAAGGTGCTTTTAGGGGAAAAACTTCAGTGGAGCACAGCACTGATCAGTGGGAGATTTTTGGAGGATCAGAGATTTGGGTGTAGCAAGTGGAAAAGAGGGATTGCACCTATCCCAACAGGGTCTCACCACTGGCGACTACCATAGGGAGCAATGGGCACTGGAGTTGGGGAGGAGCAAATAATAAACTAGGGTTGGATTTGACATGGAGAGGCTGAGTTCATTAAGGAACCCTGCACTGGGCCTAACCTGGGTCACCTCTTTTACATCTCCACTGCATGAGGGGAGTGCAGTGTTTCTCAGCTACCTGCAAGGAGGAGCGGCAATAACCATTTTGAGAGGGCTATCTGGTGGGACAGAGCCAGGAGGTTAGAGTGGGCTATTCCACAATCCCGCCAGGAGCCTGCTGAGATTCAGAGGTTGAGCCCAGAGCAGCAGGTGTGGGACAGGCCCAGACCTCACTTAGCTCAGTGGGATTTGGGTTGGCGGAATGCTGGGAAGCCTAGCTTAGCCCTGCCACTCAAACTCCCATCAAACAGCTCATGTGATAAGGTAAGGTAAGACAGGTGCAAGCAAGAGAATGCTGTCTGAGCTGAGGAAATCTGGAGGGAACGTCTAAGTGACCAGCAGAGGGAGTATTGCTCCCTGAACCTAGAAATCAGGAAGTCTTCTGAGTTTCAAATCCCCAGGGGTAAAGACCAAATCTTCTGGACATTCCTTAACCTGAACTCTTCAGGGCAGTTTCCAACCACCAAAGCCGGGTAGACAGAACTAGGCACATGCCCTGCCATCCAGTCCTCCATGCTTAGAACCCTACATAAACAAATCTGTGTACATCATTCCATCCTGAGGGACCTTGCCACCAAAACTCAGATGGGCAGTGAGCATCTGCTCCCAACAAGGAGCAAGGCAACCTCAGCAGACATTGTTCCAATTTATCATTAAGAATTTTTTTTTTGTTTTTGATGTGCATTTGTGTGCCATCTGGAGAAGTTGATTGGTTCATGGACATATAAATATACTAGCTGTTGTTTTTTAAACTGACTTTTTAGTTTACTTACTTTTTCTCTTTTTTTCCCATTTCGTTTCTTTTCTCTATATTCCCTTCATTCCCAAGCATTTTCTTTAATGTATATGTTTATCCTCACCCTGCCTGCTGACAATTGGGGTTTTGATCAGTACATTTAGTTTTTGGATTATATTGTGCCATGTCACAAGATCCTACTCTACTTCCTTCTAACGTTTCTTCTAATATCAGCCAAACTCTTTCACCTTTCCTCTACTTTGGTACCTCTGTCCCTTCCTCCCTGTATTTTTATTTTTATTATTTTTTCTTTTTCTTTTTTACCTGCAAATCCTACACCTCCTTTACTTTCTCTTTGCTCACGCTCCAATATTACAACTTCCTCTCTAACTTCCTCATACAATTCCTTCTCTCTCAGGCATCTGTAAGTTTACCACCTCTTAGCTCTAATTTATACAATTCAACCCCCACCATTAATGCTGTGTAACTATTACTGCTGTGAATATCTAACTCAATAACTATTGTATGCCTTGAAACTTGATAGAGGTGATAGTTTAATATGGTTGTAGCTGAAGATAATTGCTAACACTACTATTCATCTTATAGGTGGAATTTAGCATTGTAATAGATATAGTATGTATTAAGTAACCAATTTAATGTTGTTTATTGTCAACATTGGTTTTCATATAGATTTTTTTTATTAGCTTGTAAGGAACTGGAAATCTTAAGGGACACTAACACTTCACAGGTTAGAGATTTGACTACTGAACTCAACTTTCCTGACAGCACTCCAATCCATGTAAGGGATCGGACAAAATCCCCATCCATCAGAAAGTGCCCAAAAAGGAACAACCAGAAAGATTTCTCAGGCCCCATCCCCTGGCACTGACCCAGACATCAAATTCAGTGAAAATTCTCAGAACAAATAAGGCAACAGCTCACAATAGCTCACATACAAAATAATAAAAAAAGAATATGCTTCAATTTAAGGAGCAGGAAGAATACCTTCAAAAAATGAGGAAACAAGCAAGCAAATCTTCCCCCCTTAAACCCACACTGTTCCAGCAGAAGAATCCACCAATAGGGAATGGGTGAAACTGAAAGAATAGCAACAACAATCTGATTATCACAATGATCACAAAACTAAAGGAAGATTTAAAGAAGGAAAAAAGAGGATTTGAAAGAACAAACTAAGAGAGTAACTATGGAGATGAAAGAACAATTAGTCAAAGAAATAGAAAAGAAATGTAACAGAACTCGTACAAATAAAAAAAACACAATCAACCAAACTAAAAACTTACTTGAAGATTTTAATAACAGATTACAATCTATATAAAATAGAACATAGCTCTTGAGGAAAGAACCAGAAAAGAGGCAAAATAAGTTTGAATTCACAGAAGACAATAAAGGGAAAAAAAAGCTTAAAGAACATGATAAGAATATCCAAGAGCTCTGGGATGATGTCAAAAGACCAAACCTGAGAGTCTTTTTGGGATAAATTAAAACATGGGTTACAAACTAAAGGCATAAAGAATATTTTCAATGAGATAATTACAGAAAATTTCATATTAGAAATGAAAGAAACATGCATTTACAGGAGGCATTCAGGATTCCAAATAGACCTAACCAATCAAAAAATTCACCCAGACATGTCACATTCAAAATGTTTAACAGAGAAAACAAGGAAATTAGAAGCTGCAAGAGAAGCATCTATTCACATTAAGAGATAAACCAATGAGCATCACTTTGGACTTCTCACCTCAGACCCTAAAAGCAAGGAGGGCATGGAATGAGATATTCCAAACTCTGAAAGAAAACATTTATCAGACAAGGATACTATATTCAGCAAAACTAAATTTCAAATTTGAGGGAGAAATAAAAACACTTCATGACAGGGAATAAGAGAATTTCGTAAGCACAAAACCCATTCTGCAAGGAGTACTCAAAGACAAATTTCACACAGAGGAACAAACAATCAATTCCCAAACCCTACAAGCTAATGAAGCTCAATAAAATACATAATCAGCTAAATAAGAATGGAGGCAGCACAACATGCAGCAAAAATCACAATGCAACAGCAAACCACAAACTCATATCCACATGAACACTGAATTTTAATGGTCTCAACTCCCCAATTGAAAGGTATAGATTAGTAGAAAGGATCAAAAACCAAAATCCAACAATATGTTTCCTGCAAGAGATGGATTTTACAGGTAAATATATTCATATTTTGAAGGTAAAAAGATGGAGAAAAGTCTACCAGGCATAAGGCTCAAGAAAACAAGCTGGTGTAGCAATTCTTATAGATTTAAACCAAAAATTAATCAAAAGAGACCAAGAAAGCCACTATATCTTAATAAAGGGAAAAATCCACCAAGATGATATAACCATTGTAAACATTTATACTCCTGTTATCAGCACACAAAACTACGTAGAAAAACAGCACTCTATGACATCAAATCCCTCATAAATCACAAAACTATTGTACTGAGGGACTTTACTACACCTTTATCACCAATAGACAGGTCATCACAACAAAAAATCAGTTAAGGTGTCTCCAGCCTAAGTGACAGTATATATATTGGGATTCTACTCAGCCATTAAAAAAAGAATGAAATCATGGCCTTTTCTGGTAAAAAGAAAATCATGCTGTGTGAAATTAGCCAAATCCAGAAATTCAAGGGCTGAATTTTTTTCTCATATGTGGAAGCTAGAATAAAATATAGGAAAGAGTGGTAGAACAATAAGATTAGACAATATACTCATCAAACATGGATTACCATAGAACTGGGGGCAATCTCACAGACTTGGGGTCAGTGGGATGGAGAGGGGTAAAGGGATGGAGGGAGGAGGTGAGGCTGGGAAGGGTAAAGGGAGGATATATGATGTGTGTATGTATGGAAGTGTAACAATAAACCCCTTCAATATATAAAACTAAATAAAAAACTATATAAAACTATAATGAAAAATAAAATCTTGTTTTACAAACAGCAAAATAAATCTTTCCTCCTCTATGGTATTCTTGTAAGGTATTTTGGTCAAAGTGATAAAAAGCTGACTAATATATTTTATATGTTTATTATAAGAAATTGACTTAAGTAATGACAAAGGCAGAGAAGACTAGGCCAAGGTGAGTTGGTGGCACAAGTTATAGACCATGTCCGAGTCTGAAGGCAAGAGAAGACCAGTTTGAAGTCAGCAAGGCAGAGAGGAAGAATTCTTTCTCACTCAACCTGGCATCCTATTCAGGCCTTTAATGATTGGACAAGAGCAATCCTCATTGGGAAGTGTAATATGCTTTATTCAGTCTACTGACCCAAATATTAATATCATCCAGAAACACCCTAACAGACACAGCCAGAATAATGTTCGACCAAATGTCTAAGCACCTTGTGGCCCAGAAAAGTTTTCACATGAAATAACCATCAACCTAGCCACCACATCTTTCATCCTAGTGCTTTCATGAGAGATTACTTAATCTAAAATCTCGGAGTTCTAGGACATAATCACTGTGCAAGATGGAGTATAATATATAAAGAAGACAAGCTCACTAGCAATCAACAACAGAAATACCCAGTTTGGGTCTATGAACAACCTCAAGCACATCCTGATCCTCTTCCTCTCCTTCCTTCCCTTCCTCCTCCTCCTTCTCCTGCTCCTCCTCTATCTACCTATCTATCTATCTATCTATCTATCTATCTATCATCTATCTATCTACACTTATATAATATATATCCAAAGTGCATATGTATTTATATATAATATAAATCCAAAGTATATATATGTACACATATATATAGATATATGACTATATGTATATCTATATCTATATATGTATATAATCAAAAGACAATGTGGTACAGAAGGAGCACCATGCTTCTCTCTGGTGTTTTCTTTTGCTTTTGGTACTGGTGAATTAATTCAGGGACTCTTAATCACTGAGCCACACCTCCAGCTCAATTTTTTTTTTCTTTTTATAATTTTAGAGGCTGCTTAGAACTTCACTAAGTTGTTGAGACTGGCTTTGAACTTGCAGTCCTCTTGCCTCAGCTTCCCAAGCCACTGGGATTATAGGGATTTGCCACAGTGCGCAGTGTGCTTTTGAATATAGGTTCTAGGTAATTTATCTGTCAGTGTTTGGAATATAGGTTCTAGGTAACTTATCTGTCAATCAGTTTAAGAGGAAACCACAGCATTGCTCTAATGTTGTGTGTGTGTTTGTGTGCACACACATATTTTTGTTTTACATATGCTTTTTGCGACATTCTACTTGGCAAGATCACGTGCGTAATAGTCACAAGCTGTAAAGAAAAAAAATTAAGAACTTCCACATGAAATAAAAGGCTCTTTTGCTAAGAAATTGAAAATCATTGATATGTAACACTTGTACCATCTTGAAAATTAAGAAATTAAAGCCCTGAAAGTTAAGTAACTATGACAGAATATTATATCATTATTATATCAGCTATCGTATCATTAGATTGTAGCAAAATCTGGATGAAAATTCATGTTTTTAACTCCCAGATGCTCCATCTTTGATGACTACAGTGCACTGGATAAAGAATGACTTCTGTCTAATATAAACGTGACTTTTATATTATCTAACTTCTATTTCTGCCTGAATATTCATGGCTATTTGAAATGTAAGTATTTACAGCTTACCTTATTTCAAGAAGAATTTGAAATGTCTTATGATAACAAATATTATGAAATAATATCCAGCAAATGAGGAGCATGGAGGATGAAAATTAGGAATATACAGGCAGGAAATGTCTGTGGTACGATCCGAATGGTTGTGGAGCTATAAATGGAATCAGAGCTTTGTTGTTCCAGCCTGACTGTCAGCTCTTCCTATTCTTGATGAACATAAGGCTTCCTAATTTCCCTTTTCTCAAATGTACTCAGACTCCATGTGCTTGAATGTAACGTGGAGAGTTAAAATAGATTAGCACCTGAATTCCCAAAGTGCCTTGCCCTTGTCAATTTAAGAGGAAACGACAGCACTGTTAATGTTGTGTGTGTGTTTGTGTGTCCACGCACATTTTTATTATACGTATGCTTTTAGCCACATTCCACTTGACAAGAACACAAGTGCATAATAGCTACAAGCTGTAAAGAAAAAAACATTAAGAACTTAACTGGCTTTTTAAAAAAAATGGTAAGTAAAACTTGCTAAGTCACTGCAAGCATTCATTTCCACTATCTTTGGTGCATATGCTAGCTTTCTTCTGTCTGTGAGTTTCTATTTACTCCTGCATAAAGACAAATACCGCAATTGTACATGATTCAAGCATTGAAAATCTGTGTTTACATTTGTGTTTCCAACTGAATATTCTAATAGTGTTTAATCAGCAGTGATGCTGCTTTATATCAATGTTTTGTGTAGTGTACAGTCTCAGCAATAATGTTTGATATCCAAAATTTCCTCCACATCAAAACTTGGAGACCATCCCAGTTTTCAGAACAACCATTTGAATCCAAAATATGAAGAAATCATTTAATCTTCCCTAGGATTATTTCTGTGTTTTCAGAAAGCATTAAATATCCCCTTTATTTCCTTAAGGGTCTAGGGTGGGGACTTAACAGATTTAATCTTACATCAGTGCAGAGGGTTTGATATTCCAAATGAGCTCAGTGCTGGTTAGGAGAATCTGCAGGAGGAAATTCCAGGATGATGTTGTAGAAATAAATGTCTGCAGGCAGCTATGAGTTTGATTTGGTGATTTTCTGTGGAGAAACCCAGGAGCATCCTGGCCAAAAAAAAGCAATAAACTACAGCAGTTGAGTGGAAACGAGATGGGAAATGACTGGCTTTTAGTCATGAACTTGAAAAAAATTCCAATGTTCTACTAATCAAGCTAAAGGAGATTTGGACTTGCTCAAGAATTGATTTGCTTCTGACCTCAGGTGAAAGAAATTCTCTATAGATAGTATACTATTAAAACACAATCACTTATTTCCTCTGTTAAAAATAGGAAGAATAACAACCCCAGATTCCAAACTTTATGCTTAAGATAAACATTTTTTCTCTGTATATGTTCACAATTGGGCACCCTTCCTTTCCAATGAGTCAGGAGAGCCCTGATTATTATTATTTTTTTGACAGAAATCAGTCATAGTTTTTAAGTAATACTGTCATTTGAAAACAATCCACACTTTGCATTTTAACCTTGTTAAATTGTATCCAGATTCTCTATAATGCTGCTTCTCTCACAGGACATAAAACATTTTGGTTCCTAAACTCTTATGAGAGGTACACTGCTTGAGATATACAGATAGCTTTCATTAGCGCTAATGGGAGTTATGCTTCTGCACCAGGAGAAAAGAAAGCCTGCAGATTTTAAATTACACTTGATGCAAATCTTCCAGATGGAATAAATGATGAGGGATGCTTAGGGGTAAAAGATCTAGACATCCCCTAAAACCACAGTTTAATAGCATAGCAATACTTCTGGGTAATGGAAGTGGAGTCAACAGTAATGGCTTTGCTGCTATCACCATGTTAAGTAGCTGATATTGACTCTTGAAAATTCTTATTAAATTAGTGCTGCACTTGGATTTCATTATTTTCCAAAGGACCTGGGAGATAGTTCTCTATCTTGAGTAGTCTACTAAAATGGATTCAATCTGGTTCAGTTTTCAAGGCTATTTATTTTCAATTCAGTAAATTTTTAATCAGCAAGATCAAAACCAAGGAGATATCCATGTCTTCTTTATAACAACTCTTTCTGAAAGCTTTGTTTCCTACATTTTTCATTTTGGGGCATATTATTTGCCTTCTTGTTTTTAGAATATTTATATTTTAATTTGCTTTGAGAATTACTGCCACACCTCAGAGATAAGTGGAATTATGTCCCACATAGTTCATTTTATGAAATATTCTCTTACCTTCATGTTTTAAAGTGTGTTATACTTTAATTTATTTGAAAATTTTTGCTTTGAGAATTATTTCCTCTCCCTTTCTGCCAAGGTCAATGAACAATTAGAGAGATTTCTTTTCTATTTTATTGACCTGAAGAAACATACCTTTAATTAATTTCCTGTGAGAGTATTGTCTTCACTTGAAACATTACTAAGAACTTCAAAATGAAAATTAAGCCTTATATTTAATCAACACTAATTAATAGTATAAGTAGAAAATAGGCAAGGTAGAGGAACCAGGGCAAGAAGTCAAAATGTCACTAGAAGACTGGATGGCTACATTACCAAAAGACCTAATCTGCTGGTAAATTTACTGTAGTTCAAGTCTCTTGTGAATCATTCAGTATCTGGTGTTCACTGGACTTGGGAAACCTAATATTAATCAGACCCAATAAAGACTGAAGCATATAGTCCAGACTGATAATCTATGAATATACAATGCAATGCTATTTTCTACAGTATGATTGTGGTGCTTGCTATTCAGGACATCTTTCTCACCTCTGGAATCAATACAGTCAGAAGTCAAATAAATAATTAGAAAGTACTTTGGTAAGGTTAAATAAAATTTATGGTAAGCTGTTGGTTTAGCCTGAGCTCATCCACTAGGACCCAGTAGATCAGACCAAACTATAATGGAGTCATTCATGATAGGTCCCATTTAATCAACTAAACTTTACAATGGACCATTTTTCAAAAAAACAGGAGATCTGTAGCAACCAGTTGGAAGGGTTCCAGTCTACCAGAGCTGACATAAAAAGAAAATTCCTCCCACTTTATCTTTGTTTCTTATCTGCTTTCTATCTTTTCCTGTCAATAAGTATTCTCGCCACACATTGCAGAAAAGAGCTTTTTCAGCTTTTTCTGTTTTTAGGGATGCTCAGTTTGTGAATTATTATTTGCTCAAATAAACTTTACTATTTTTTTTCTTTTATCAGATCAGGCATTGAAAGTGGGATCTGAAGGTGACTCAACCCAATATCATTATGGTCCATGGACATCATCCTCTTGGAGCAATGAGCAAGCAGGCTTAGGGTATCCCACTGAATCTCTCAATGTTCATTGCTTTTTGATAGAAATGTACTTGATAGAGATGTGTACAACTTGGTAAATTCTCTGAGTTCAAGTATTTTTTTTATCTGAATAGGCATAAATGAAGTCACAACAGAAATGACTGTAGGGAGGGTCCTGTAGGGAGGCTGTACGTGACTGAATGTGTCAAACGGAAACTGAACTGGCTTTAGTAAAATCTTTCTAATAGGAAAGCTTCCAGGAAATCAGGGAATAATGGGTTTATTTTTTATCCAGGATTCTGGGATTCCTAAAAACCTGTACACTTCTAGAAAAATGGATAAATTGTACCAAAATAATTAATGATTTTGATGGGTACCATGAGGAAATTATAACCTAAAAACCCCCACTCATCTATGGGATACATTAAAAGGGAATGGAGAAGGAGAGGGACATGAAATGATAAAGAGATGGGACTGTTAAGTACTCTGATTTGACCAGTACACATTATGTACATTTATCAAAATATCACACTGTACCCC
>PVKS010006934.1:0-75573 GCA_004027875.1 Aplodontia rufa | reverse complement strand
ACAATGAAGTCTTGGAGCAACAGAAGCACCATGAAAATCTAAATAAAATTGATTCTCTCTCTCTTTCACTGTCCCTCCCTCTTTAAAAAAAGAAAAAAACTCTAGAGCAGATAAGAATCAAAGGAACTTATCTAAACTATGTAAAGGCAATATATGCAAAACCCTAGGCTAGTATAATACTAAATGGAGAAAAGCTGAAAGCATTTCCACTAAACTCAAGAATAAGACAAGGCTGTCTGTTCTCACTACTTATATTCAACATAGTTCTTGAGACCCTAGCTGGAGCAAGCAGACAAAAGAAGGAAATCAAAGGGATAAGAGTAAGAAGAGAAGCAAACTATCCCTTTTTGCTGATGGCATAATCCAGTACTTGGAATATCCAAAAAATTACACCAAAAATCTGCAGGAGCTTATAAACAGATTTAGCAAAGTGGTATGTTACAAGATGAATACACATAAATCAATAGCTTTCTTATACACTAAAAATAAGCTGACAGAAGAAGAAATCAGTAAATCAGTCCCATTCACAATATCCTAAACAAACAATAAAATACTTGGGAATTAATCTAACAAGGGAAGACTGACATCCAAGATGACCTGAGAAGATGGAAAGATGTTCCATGCTCTTAGTTAGGCAGAATTAATATGTAATAAAAATGGCCATTCTGCCAAAATCTCTTTATAGATTCAATACAATCCCCATCAAGATACCAATGTAATTCTTTACAGATGTAGAAAAACAATTCTCAAATTCATTTGGAACAATAAGAAACCTAGAATAGCCAAAACATTACTAAACAAGAAAGATAAAACCGGTGGTTTTTCTATACCAGATTTAAAACTATACTATACAGCAGTAGTAACAAAAATAGCATGGTACTGGTATAAAAATAGGAATGAAGACCAATGGAATAGAATAGAAGGCCCTGAAACAAACCCTCAAATCTTTAAACATCTGATATTTGACAAAGCGGGTCAAAATGTTACATGGAAGAGAGACAACCTCTTCAACAAATGGTGCTGGACAAACTGGACAGCCACTTGCAGAAAGTTGAAATTAGACCCATATCTTTCTCCTTGCATGAGAATCAAATCAAAATGGATCAAGGAGCTAGGAATTAAACCAGCTCCCTTGCAACTGTTGGAAGAAAAGTTAGGACCAACACTCCAGCGTTTCAAAGTAAGCAGACTTTCTCAACACATCTCCAAAGTGAAAGAAGTAAAGTCAAAAATCAGTAAGTGGGATTTCATAAAGCTTAAAAGCTTTTTCACAGCCAAGGAAATGATCAAAACTGCCAAAAGACTTCCTACAGAATGGGAGAGAATCATGGCCTGTGATTCTTCTGAAAGGGGCCTCATATCCAGAATTTACAGTCTTCAAAAATCTGAATCTCAAAAGCAAACAATCCAATCAATAAATGTTCCAAAGGGAAACTTCTCAATAGAGGACATTGAGCAAGCCAATGAATACATGAGAAAGTGCTCTAAATTACTAGTAATCAGAGAAATGCAAATCAAAACTATGTTAAGATTTCACCTCACTCCAGTCAGATTGGCAAAATGAAGAATATAAACAATAATAGACGCTGGAGGGGTTGTAGACAGATAGGAACACTCATACACTGTTGGTGGAACTGCAGACTGGTACAGCCCCTCTGGAAAGCAGTGTGGAGAATGCTCAGAAAATTAAGGATGAACCCACTATATGATCCAGCTATCCATCTCCTGGGTATTTTTCCAGCGAGTTAGAAACAGCACATTACACAACACAGCAAAATCTATGTTTATAGCAGTTTAATTTGAGTAGCTAAATTATGGAATCAACCCAGATGCTCCTCACTGGATGAATGGATCCAAAACCTGCAGTATACATGTACCATGGAGTTCTACTCAATGATTAGAATCAATGATATTGCTGCCTTTGAAGATAAATGGATGGTGATGGAAGAAATCATGTTGAGCAAAGTTAGTCTAACCTAGAAAGTCAAGGTCAAATGTCTTCACTCATCTGTGAAGGCTGGAGCTAAACCCCGGGCAGTGTGAAAGGCAGTCAGTCTCATGTAGTGGACCCAGCTAAGGTGAGCAACACATAACCTAGGACAATCATAGATATGTATCAGGAAAGATGGGGCAGGATGCTAGTGGGGGAGGGAGCATAGGAAGGGATCTAGAGGGTAAATCTGATTTAAGGATATAAATGTAACATATTGTTACTTTGGATGCATTTTTGATTGTACAATAACTAAATTTCTTAATAAAAACAAAATAATAAATCATCCTTTATCTTACTTTCACTTTTGGCTACTATATTCTGTGAGCTAACCTTCATAATCAAGTACTTGATGAGAATTTTTATCCTTACTCTCTTCTGGTTTTTAACCTTTACATATGCCTGAACCTATGGTAGACTACTTTGCACTGAATAGAAGTGGCTTTTATGCCAACACAATAACATCCTTGTCACATAATTCAATGACAATCTTTAGTTTCTCTACAGCTTTAATTCTTAGCAACTGCATCTGATGTTTTGAGAAGTAGAAGAACTTAACAAAACAGCCTTGATTTCTTGCCCTTAGAAAGGCATGCATGCAAGATTGGCTCCTAGCAGGCATCTAGGAACTTGGATCTGGGGATAGTTCCCAACATTCCCAGAACTGATCATTGAAATCAGGATTACAAAGATATATTTGTGCTTCCATATTTATTGCAACACTATAAGAACCAAGTTATAAGATTTCCAAAATGTTCATCAATAGAAGAATTAGTAAAGAAAATGTGATACATACAAGCAAGGAATATTTGTCTCACCTTAATAAAGAAAGGAAGTAGTCAATCTCATAGAAACAGAGCTTAGAATAGGGGCTCTTGGGGTAAATCTAATTTTCACAATTTATATATATAGTATTTCTTTACAAGCTTGTTTGTTCAACAAATAAATTTCTGAATTAAAAAAAAAACAAAAGAATAGTGGTTACCAGGGGCCAGGTTAAGGAAAATGAACAGTAGTTGTTCAATAGTTATAGTTATAGTTATAAAAGATAAATTGGCTCTAGAGGTCAGCCCACAGTATAGTACCTAGTCAACAATATTGTATTATGCACTGTATTGGTCTGTTTTCCTATAACTATAGGAATATGCTTGGAGATAGATACTTACAAAGAAAAGAGGTAAAGGAAAGACAGAAAAGCAGGAAGAAAATCAGGAAAAAGGCTGGGCATGGTGGCAAACACCTGTAATCCCAGTGGCTCAGGAGGCTGAGGCAGGAGAATACCAAATTCAAAGCCAGCCTCAATAACTTGGGCCCTAAGCAATTTAGTGAGACCCTTTCTTGAAATAAAAAATAAAAATGGCTGGGGATGTTGCTCAGTGGTTAAGGGCCCTGGGTTCAATCCCTTGTACTAAATAAAGAAAGAGTTTCCAGAGCTGGAGAAAGTTTTAAAGAGTTTTGAAGGCTTAAAGTTCAAACAGTGTAGTACCAGCTATAACCTGGGTTCTCTCCTCAGGGTGTCTGGGAGCTTCTGCCTCAGCAGGAGACCATATCATAGGACCAGAAGCTAGGAAGTAGGTAGGGTGTGCAGTAATGACCTCTGACCTTCCACTACGCCCACCTCTTAAAGGTCCCATCATCTCTTAACATCACCATACTGAGGACCAAGCCTCCAACATGTGTCCCTTGAGGGACAAATCAGATCACATAGAATACACTTAAGCATTTAGATCTTAAAAGAGTCAATTTCATGTGAAAGGTTATCACCAAAAAATAAAAATAAAAACAACAGCAACAGCAAAGCACAAAAGGACACAAGGAAATTTTTTTAGGGCAGTGAGTGTCTGTTACCTTAATTATAGTGATGCTTTCATGGGCATATGCATATGTCCAAACTTATCAAATTATGTGTATTCAATACTTGAAGTTTTTTGTTAATATACCAACTAAACCTCATTAAAACTGGTTTAAGGAATAAAAACAAAATGGTTAACTATACAAACCACTTTGTACACAACATGGTTTATGCTGAATACCATATTTCCTTCAGGGAATCTGATATTTTTATAAATTCCAGGAATTGGGTTCCTGTATGACCTGCACCCAATAAAAACTAGGCACTGAGTTTCTCACATGCTTTATGGGAAGATCTCAACATTTCACACATGTTGCCACAACTTTTTGCTGGGTGAAATGAACTGTGTTCTGTGTGACTGACATCCCTGGGAAAGGACTCTTGGAAGTTTTCACCTGCTTTTTTCTGGAGTTAACCCAACTCCCTGACTCTTGGCTGATATGGCTTCATATTTTTTCCTATCATCTAATGAATCTGTCCTAAGTACAACTGTATGCTGAGTCCCATGAGTCCTCCTAGGAGATCACTGAAGTTGGGGGTGGTCTCAAGGCATGTCTTCAGACATCCCCTCTTAAAAACTCTCTCCAACTCTGGAAATACCTGTTCCTGGTTTCCTCTTTGCCTCTGCCAATATGGATATCTCATCCAAGTTATATTTGTCAACAAATGTCTCCAATTTTGATGGTTCTCAGATTTCTCAAATATAACAGTTTCAACATTGCACTCTCAATTCCTTCCTCCAAATTCCCAGGCTTTCCCACCTCTGCCACAACACCATTTCCCATGTCCAGACCACCCGCATGTTTTAATGCTTACTCCTCTAACAATTCTTGAGTTCATCTCCCTCTCCAGCTATGAACAAAACTTCAGGCACAGTCATGATTCCAGTATATTCGTTTTTGCATTTCTGTTCCCAATGCATAATCTTATTCGTGACTGAATTGTGTCCACTCCAAGTTCATATGTTGAATCTCCATTGTGAGGGGATTTGGAGATAGGGCTTTCAAGGAGAGAGTTAAGTTTAAATTTAATCATAAGGATGGGTCCCTGATCTGATGGGACTTTGTCCTTATAAGCACAAGAAGAGAAGCCAGATCCCACCCCCCACAACCCCCACACCACCACCACCTTGGGGTCACAAAGGCCATGTGAGAAGTGGCTGACTATAAATCAAGAAATGAGAATTAAAAGGTCAGTCCTTCTGGCTCCTAGAACTTGGACTTCCCGCCCCTAGAACTATGAGGAAACAAATGTTTCTCTTTTAAGGCAATCATTCTGTGGAGTCTTGTTATGGCAGTTCAAATTGACTAATGCAAATCTATTCTCCACACAGAGAATCTTTAAAGACCTAAAGCATATAGTGGGTCATGTTATTTTTATGCTTAAATTTTCAACAGCTTCTTAGTGGTAGTCAAATAAAACCCTAACTCTGTACTATTGCCTACAAAGCCCCTGCCTAACCTGGTGCACCTTCAACTTCATCTTGAACCACCCTCTCTTTTCTTTAATACCTCAATTGCTGTATCAGTATCAGGTCCTCGGACACCTTGGAATAATTTCATGGTCCTTCACACATACATTTTCTTTTCCTAGAATTTTTACCTTCACCTCACATGGCTTCTACTTTCTTATTCTTCATTTGCTATCAGCATAAATTACTTTTAGATAAAGTGGACCACTTTATCTAAAAGAGTTAGTTGCTGTTATCCTCTGTCACTGGGAGCAGGCTGTTTCCTTCATTGTACCAGTAAGTTATGTTGCTTGCTTGTTTGTTTGCTTTGCTTATTTATTGTGCGTTCCTCCACTTTCTTTATAAGGTTCACACATAGTAATGGCATCTACTTTGTTCTCTAATTGAAAGTTAAATCCTGCCATCATACCTGCCACATAAAAAAGCTCAATGCATATTTGTTAAATAAGCAGGTAGATAGGTGGGTGGGTGGGTAGATAACAAAGATATCAAAGAAATTTCAAACACAAAATCTGAATCTCTTAGAACAATTAACAAGTCCCTCCACAATATCAGTTAATGGGTGATTGAATGAAATGATGTTGGAACTTGATTCTCCTACCTAAGAGCACACTGATCCCATCTTAGAGACATTAACCGATTTGTTCTTTTTGAGTACCTGTTTATGCTAGTTTCTATGCCTGGCCCATTGCCCTCTACCTCCCTTCCCTCACTCTACCATTATATGCATTATATGCATTATATGCAAATCATAATGGATGTATTGTGTTCCAGGAGGGTCAGTACTCCCCTATTCTTATCCTTCAAACACTGTACTTTTTCTTAATTAAGAAATTTATTTGTTGAACAATCAAACATGCTTCTAACTAAAAATATAATGTATATATATAAGTTCTGAATATTAGATTTACCCCCCAAGACCCTCCCCCAATTATCCACCCTTATCCCTCTCCCTCCCTCCTTCCCAAAACATCTCTACAAATGCCTTAGGTTGTATGTCATTACAACTTTTCCGAATTTAAATCATGAGACTTGACCTCCTGTACTTTTATCCCCTAAAACAGTCTTTAGAGCCCTTTCCACTTGGCTAATCATGTTGGTACCTATGGTCTTAATTTAAACATGTGTTTTGAAAGGACGGCTGATTTTGGTCCTGAGATTAGTCAGGCCCCTTGCTGAAACTTTTCTTAGCTTCCTAACTCTCCCATCTTTCCTCACATTATCAATATTGTTTGATTACCTGCCTTCCCTCCCATTAGAATAGCAGCTATATGACATAATGGACCATGCCTGATTATATCTTCAGGATCTAGCACATTGGCAAGGTGGAAATCATATATTGGATTAGACTGGAACTCTCAAAGTTAGCACAGATCCGATTCCTACTCTAGCTCTTTCTGACTAAACATCTACGAACTGATAGTTGCTACTATTGAGATTCTATTTACCAAAACAACTTCAGAACTAACAGGTTTTTTAAAACTGTACCTTCATAAAATGTTTCATTATGTTTTGTGATAAAGGCTTCATACAAAATTATATGATTTTCTACCCTTTATTCAAACCTTCCATAAGCAATTGTTTTACTTCATATGCAGTGATTCTTCTGGCAATCAAGAGATTTCATGAATGCTTAAAATTATGAGGATCCTCATTTTTTCATTAATTTTTGCCTCCTTAAATAAACTTTCAGTTATCCCAGTTCTTTCTTGAGAAATAAGGCTTATACATGCTATGGATTTTATATGTTTGCAGGGTTTAAATAAAATTAACTGTTATACTTGTCCAGGGAGAGGCATCTTAGTAATAAATCCAGGGTTGCTTTAGGTCACTAGGGCTGGCTAACAGAGTGTAACCTTCAAGAATGCAAACTCAACAGAATGTCAGACATCAAGAACATGAATAATAACAAATACTGGAGAGGATGTGGAGAAAAAGGAACACTTTTACACTTTTGGTGGAACTAAATTAGTACAACTGTTAATAGAAATCAGTATGAAGGCTCCTAGAAGAGTAGGCTTGACACCACCATATGACTCAGCTATACCACTTCTTGGTATTTACCCTGAAGAATTAAGGTAATCTTACTACAGTGATACATGTATACCCATGTTTATAGCAGCATAATTCACAATAGCCAAGCTCTGGAACCAACCTAGGTGTGCAGCAATGGATGAATGTAAAACTTGTTATATATACATAATGGAGTTTTATTCAACAATGAAGAAAAACTAAACCATGGCATTTTCAGGAAAATGGATGGAACTACAGATCATCATGTTAAGCGAAATAAGTCAAACTCAGAAAGTAGGGTCCTGTGTTTTCTCTCATATGTGGAAGCTAGAGAGGAAAAAGGACAACAAAGGTTGGAGTAGATCTCCTAAAAATCAAAATGAGATCAGTCAATGAAAGGGACCAAGGGATGGGAGACCAGAAGAAAGGAGGGAAATGCCAGGGAGTGATATTAGACAAAGTAGATTGTTATGCTGTGTGCCGGTATGGATGTGTAACAACAAATCCCATAAATATGTACAAATATACCAATAAAAAGTGTGGAAACAAACAAACAATAAAAAGAATGCAGACTCAGGTGGCACAGACCCTGATTACTGGACACTTGTGGGAGAGCACAGCTACAAAGCTTTACACGATGCACTGGGTGACTTAGGCAAGTTGTGTGGTTTAGCCCATTTCCTGACCTGTCATAGACCCTCAGACCTTTGATGTTGACACATTTCTCAGGCTCCACTCAGCTACATCTTCCTTACAGTACTCCCTCTCCCTCCCCCTATCCTATGTGTCCATCTGCTTCTCTACTTCAGCGCAGAAGCTTCCCTATGCTCTAGCAACTCTGCATTCTTCATGTCCTAGCTCACTTCTCTAATCCTTGTTCTTAAGCCTCATGGTCTCGCTGGTGGTTAAGTCATTTTTGTACTTTGACTGGATTTATTTATCTTTATAATTGGTTAAATGTTGTAAGGGAAAACAACAAAACCCACAGCAACTTAAATACACTAACAACATTGGGAGCATTTATTAGCTTGGGAAGCTAAAAAGAATACCCAGATCAGGAGAGAAAACCGCAAAAGCCAAGGCATCACATCACAGGCTAGCACTGGGATTCAAATCCCACTTCTGCTTTTTTAATTCTGCACTGAACATACATTTTTGTCCTCATGGTTGAAAGATGATTCCAATAGCTTCATTTCGTTTAGCAATCCCAGTTGAAAAATGGCTTAATTCTCTTAGCATCTGCATAGTAATATTTTTTTAAATAAGCGAAAGGTAAGTCAATAACAGAAAGTAATATCTAGTGAACAGTCACTATTTTTCAGTGAAAAGGGATAAACGATTGACCATGTTGGAGATGTGTGCCCATTACCACAGTCTAAGTAAAGGACCTTAGGGAAGGGGGCACCCTTGGCCCCAGTGCATTTATCTACTCTATCTGCATTCATTTGGTTCTTTTTGGGTTCCAAACAAGAGGAATACATGGTTGCACTTGGTAACACAGCTTTTACGAAGATGCAAATATAGGGTGGAAAAACACTGCAGTATTTCATGTGGATAGATTTTTAGGTTTCTAGAATTTTCCAGACTGGAATATCAAGCAGGATTTGTGGACTACTGTAGAAATGCCACAGGATTCTTTAGGAGTCACCCTATATCTATGTTTCCTTCTTTCTTCTTCATCTTCTAGGACTTCATTTCCAGAAGAAAGGACTGATAGAATCCTTGTCCACCATGTAGCCCTAATCAGCAGAATTCTTCCCTTGAGTTATTTTAGAGGCAACTGCTCTCCTTTTTGCCCTAAGAAACATGTTTCCTTCCAGTTCTAATCCTGACATAGTGAGTTAACAAAGAGAAAAATTAAATGTTATCCAATGCATTAACCACAGTTATTTATGCAACTTATTTCCTGCAAAGTTAAGTGGGTTTGTGGCAGAAACTAAGGTTTCATTATCCAGTAAACATCGTTTCTCTAATCCAGACCCAATTTCCAAAGGGAATAGATTCAAAAATTTATGCATGCATGCAATCCATTCATTTTCTCAGTCACTGGATTAATATCTGTAAGCATGTCATATACTAAGTTATAGTCTGTAAATTAAAAGATAAGTAGACCCATGTCCTCAAGGCTGGAGGAGGCCTGGAGGAATTTATAATCTAGTAGAAGTGACAGTTACATAAATTGTCATTGTGGTGTATTATCCAAGCATGTAAATCATAGATGTATTAGTAAAATATTATGAAACAGAGCTAAAAGAATGAGTTTAACTCCCTGGAGGTGTCTGGGGCAAGTGGAATATTCTATTGTCAGTCTGCTGGGAGAAGGCAAATAAATGAAGTGATGGACTGTCTAGCACTTATCTCTCCCAGAGATAAGCATAGATCTAAAGAGTTCAAAAGTATTAGCACTGGGTAGTTGAGAGGGGGTGGTAAAAAAAGTCTTTCATGATTGGCATTCTACTAAGATACTCTCCTAATATCTTGCTCATATAATTCAACATCTATATAAAAGCTCACTGGATTGCTGTGTTCCTTCATTCAATTACATTTGCTCCATCTGTAGTTGCTTGTGAAAATTCTCTAATTACCAAGTACAGATTTAATTAAGCACCTTTTTAGTCACTTGTCAGAAAGTTGTGAAAGTTATCAGAGTGAGAATCAGTCATATGAGACGAATAGCAAAAAGTATAATAGACCCAACTGTTCTAAATAGGTGGAATAAAATGAATGTTGAGAACATTAAACATTCGGTGGAGCATCTTTCACTTTATTGTTTTTGCAAAATGGCTTTTGAGTCATCATTAATACTCTCAGTAATTAATGAACACCAGATGGAATATGAAATAGACAGGGCTACATCCATCAGGAGGTGTTTTCTTAGAGTTAAATGAGGCTGAGGTTGGGAAGCTTTTGCCCCCCACCCCAGTCTTGATTCATAGAAGGGCCCTTGGTTCCATTTTTACATATTTTAGAGGAAACCTGAATACACACCTTGACCTCTCTGATACCCAAATAAGAGACACAATGTTTTCTTTCCATTCATTTGTTTCTAATGCAAGGTTTTGTGACTTTATCCCAAATATCTACAGCAGTTATTCTTTTCCACCTCTAGTTAGATAGAATAATTTGAAAATCTATAGAAGAAAAAGCTGTTTTGATGCTTTGGGAAGGGGAGGGGAGGGATAAGGGTGGGTAATTGGAGGGGGCACTCTTGGGGGTAAATCCAATCTTCGGAATCTATATTCATATGATACTATTTCATTAAAAACTTATACGATTGTTCAACAAATAAATTTCTCAATTAAAAAAAAAAAAAAGAAAAAGCTGGGCATGGTTGTGCTCACCTGTAATCCCAGCAGTTTGGAAGACTAAGGCAGAAGGATCATAAGTCTGAGGCTAGCCTCAGAAATTTGGAGAAACTCTGCAACTTAGCATGACCCTGCCTTAAAATAAAGACAATAAAAATGGCTTGGGATGTGGCTCAGTGGTTAAGAGCCCCTGGGTACAATCTCTAGTACAAAAAGGAAGAGAGGGGAGAAAATCTATAAATGGATGAAAATAACTCATGTTATTTCTATGGCTAATTCACAAAAATAATTATCAGCCATTATTGCATGACCGTACATCTGGGACATCACATGTGTATCCAAAACTGAAGCATATCATCAATAGGAGAGCCTCCATACAGTAAGAACAACAGATGTTCTGAGGTTCCCTCAGGCCTTGAAGGACAAAAAACCAACCAAGGACACAGCCTAGGGAACTTCAACATGTACAGGATTATTGAAGGTGAGGTAAAGTGTGATGTAGCATTAGGTCAGGATGCAATGGCTATGTTCTAATAGGAAGATTATCTGTTCTTTGCATTTTCCTATAACTCAACATCTAAAATTTAGGGAAGTCTCAAAGAGAACAAAATAAACTTTTAAGTCCTAGCAACGCAAATTTCACTGATAGTTTTTGAGGAATTTAGCAGGAAAAGAATCAGAAATAAGGAAGGATGGGCTGTAATATAGGAAGACTCTCCAAAGATGTGAATAACATACAAATGGTTACAGATAGTGCAGTTGATGATGCTCTAGGTCCTGAGTTCACTTACTATCTAAGTTGGTCAGTTAGAAATCAGGATTGTGCAATGTTTGTAACTAAATGATTGCAATCCTCTCGAAACTCATATGCTGAAATTCCTATTCCACAAAATGATGCTATTAAGAGGTGAGACTATTGGAGGGTAATTAAGCCTTGAAGGCAGAGCTCTCATGAATAGGATTAGAGCCCTTGTAAAAGAGACTCTAGAGAGCTTCCTTGTTCCCTCCACCATGTGAAGACACGATGAGAAGATGATTGTCATCTATGAATCAGGATGTAGGGCTTCATACTCACCAGACAGTGAATCTGTTCATGCCTTGATCTTGGACTTTCTAGCTTCCAGAACTATTAGAAGTAAATGTTGGTAGCTTATGCCACTCAATCTATTACTGTTCTGTTATAGTGGCCTAAACTATGTCATGTCAGCTGAAGTTAAACAAATGTTCACTATGTTGAGATTGAAGCTCCACTGAACCATCAACTGAATTGACTTAACCCACTCTCAACTCTGTGCCTGGGCTTATATCTCTATTAATTGAATTACTGTTACCCATTACCTTTTCATTTTTATCCATATACAGGATGCCATCCTCAGAGGCCCCATCCAAGTCTAACATGGCCTTACATCTTCAACTATTTCATACATCACTTTTATCATGACTATGAATTATAGCTCTAGTGTATACCAATAGCACGGAACATACAATAACACAGATTCCAGATATGTGTGAGCTGGAATAGAGGTTTAATTTTGAAAATCCTATATTTATAGATAAAGCAACTTAGACCCAGGAGAAAAATGACTTTTTAATGCTTCAAAGAGTTAATTACAATGTCAAAACTGGAGTATAAAATTACTGACCCAAGCCTAATGTTTTTTTCTATTATAACTGAGGGCCTCCAAGATCTGATATGTAATGAGACACATTTAATTATTTTGAAGTTCTTAGAATTCCTTGGAGTATTCCCTAAGACACAAGATCAGAACTTATCTTTTTGTTCTGTTTTAAAAGTTGGAAAATGAGAGTTTCCCTCAATTTTAATCCATTTTGGTCTGAGCAGAAGTCTTTGATTTTTCCAAGCAATGTCTTTGCTCTTTGGTTCTTTCTAATAATCAGCAAGAACGAAGGTTTTAACTGAATCTATCTGACTATGAGACTATCTTTCTGTCTTCTCTAGAGTTAGGAAGTGAATTAATTTGGTGTTAAGTGGCAGAGGGAAAAGGTCCAGTTATAACTTGAGACTTCATCAGAAATCTGAGTCCCTGCCAAATATGACTCACTCAACATCTTCCCAGCAGAATAGCAGAATATGAGCTTTCTTTCAAAGAAAAGAGAATACACCATAAGAGAAAAGAGGGGAAGGCTAGACAAAAAAAAACAAAACCAAAAGAAAGCACTAGAGATGTTTCCCTTGCAAAGCTTATATTGCCTGTACTCACCCCCTAACCTGTATATGACAGCTGCTGAAATGCAGGCACAAATGTGAGGTGCTAAACATGCAGAACACCTGAATTACTTAAAACTGCACAGCAAAGATTAGCCTCAAGCAGTCACAGAGAGAGTGCACACTGAGCGTTGGATAGAAGCTGCTTGAAATTAGCATTGATAGTGATTTATATATGTGCTCTGAGAAATTTATAATCAGTATAAATTTTCCTTGAGCCCAGAACAAAATAACAGAGCCTTAGTCATAAGGAAATAGGATTGACCAACCAATTACTTCCAGGTTTGGAAACTTACAGGGCAACTCCTTGATTTTTAAATGTATTTAATTTTTTAAAAAAAATCTCTATCAGGGTAGGAAGTTATCAGAACTGCCTTAAAATACTCTTTCAAATTATTTTTCTCTTTTCAAATATATTCATTCACAAAGTTGGATTTCTGCAATGTGCCAGTTTATAAAAATCAGTGCACATAGAAAAGACAAATACTAGATTTTATGGTTTGAATATGTTAGGAGAAAATTGATACTTTACATGACAACTAAAGAAGTTAGAAAATAATTTATGCTTATGTCTTTTTGAAAACCACTCCTTTAATGTAGCCTTATTTTTTTTATTTTGCTAAACCAAAGTGGTGTGTGGAACTAAAGAAAAGTATACTGATTAATTATAAAAGAATTTGCTACTGAAATATATTAACACATATGTGTTATATGCATATATATGTGTGTTATTGTTTAGAAGTTGACTTTTATGTGCTTCAAAATTAAAATTTAACCTTAATACCTAGAGATGTATAGAAATGAATTTTATCTATTTATAAGGAAGAGTGAAAAGTATCTAGTTGCTTTATAATACAAGAAAAACAAGACATGTATAACAACACTGAAAAATAAGCTTTTGGTATGTTCTTTGAGAGAGCATATCCATAAAAAAACAGTTAAGTACTTTTTTGTACTTTCTATATTTTGCTTATGGTGATAAGGGTTATACTGCCTATTAATTTTTTTAAATATTCAAAGGTACTTAATTATCTTGGATCAACCTTTACATTTGATCAGTTTTTAATATGCATTTATTTCAAATCTCTGAATTAATGATGAGATGGTGTGGACACCCTTGGTTTGCTCCATTTTGTTGATGTGTGGGAGTCATCCTCTATCATTACTCATGTTTTTTAAGACCTACCCATAAAACTTGAAAAATTTCCCAGCACTATTTAATGCATGTGTAAAAACAGAATGCTATACGTGTGTGTCCCTGTGTGTGTATGTGTAAATTTCAGCACTGAATTCTAATATAATTCACTACAATTTATAGTTAATATTTTAATATTAAAATATTAACTATAAATTAACTATATTATATAATTATATGTAACTATAATATTATACAAATTATAGTTATATATAAAATTAAAATTATATAAATATAAATTAACTATAAATTAACTATAATATTAAAAATATTAAAAAATAATAATATTTTTCCAAGTTTCATGCACTTATAGACAATGTAACTTACTATTGCAGTTCAGGAATGGGACTAGGGTGAAGAGAGGCAGGCACTAGTCTAGGGTCCCAAATTTAGGTGGCATCTGCTTGCAGCCCTGACATTGGGCTAAAATTATCCTTCAAGCGAAGCATCTTTTTAAATCTCACACCCTACAAACTTAATTTACAGATTCAGCCCCTACTTCCAAGTTGAGCTATATGCGCTTTGCCAATAAATGATCTGCCACACTATTTTGAACTGAGTATTGTAGTACTGTCTACCCTAAGCCAGTGTTTTTCTTACCATCTGTTTGTATCCTAGTAAACTCAGACCTATATATGTCTGATTTAATGTCTATAAGGGACACAAACATCAAGTGCACAAAAGAAAAACATCATACTGGAAGCTAAAATATCAATATTATCATGAGTGAATAAATGGTGGAAGGCATACTAAAATATCAGGAAGTAATTGAGATTGGGGGAAGTGTTTTGGAGTAAAGAAAGCAGTAATAATCTTCTCTGTCTGAGATTATATTTCAGTGATTACTTGAGTATAGCTTGGAAGAAACTGCATGTGGTAGTAGAATATTCTAACTTCAGGAGATTAGAACAGTACAGAAGAAAAATTGCTGATTTATTAATCTGGCAACTGTCTCCTTAGAGATTTGCCTATAAAAATCAATGTAGCTATGATTGAACTAACTCTATAGTTCATCATTTTGGGAACACCTACCTTGTTCCAGATATTTTGTTAGACACCCATCATGTTTTAACTCTAATTTTCACAGCAACCTGTTTTACAGAAGTTACAAAATATCAGAATGATTAGGTGATTGCTGGTACCTCTATTAGTTGTCTGACTTGGATTTTAGTCTCAGTTCTTCAAATTACAAAGTCTTCAATGTAAATCAGGGCTTGTGTTATGTGATTGTAGAAGCTACAACAAAGTAATTATTGTGTTAAATAAATCAGGAAGATGCTATAACCCATCAGGATTTATTGTGATTAGTCTTGTGATTTGGGCAATATTTAAGCATCTCACCCTAAGACCGGATCACTGAACTGCCTTTATTGGATGTATTCTCACAGTATTTCCCAATAGAAACACTAAACTACACTGCATTATACACTTTGACACAGATTCAAACAGAACCACATTTTTCATCTCAATGTGCAGAATTAAAGATGAGTTAGTTCCCCCAATGCTTAGAGGTGAGCATAAGTTTGCAAATAATTCTCTTTCATACAAACTTTTATAAAAGTAAATATTCCAGTCCAACTAGCAACCATGTCAATATTGCATGATCTCAAGATGATTAAAGTTTCTCATATTTTAGCATTATGAGACTTACTAATCAATAAGTCAGCATTTTCTTTTCATATATTTGGAGGTAAGCTGCTTTACCTTATGCCCATAGGAAATAAAAAAGTAGTGACTTCCTTAATTTAAATATATATGCCCAACACCATAGTTATTAAGAAGGTTTTCTTTCCCACATTTTGGGTAAATTTAAATGACTCTATCCATTCTCACTCATATATTGTTGGTACAGGGATTGTAATGGTGCTAAAGGTTTTGGAAATAAGGAGGCAATAATATCATATTGATATTTAGTAAACATAAGTGGTTAGATCTTAGCATAGTTTTTATTTTTAACTGGTTTAATGTACATAATGATGGGATTTGTTGTTACATGATAATACATGCACACAGTATAGCAATATAATTTAGCCAATAACCCACTCAAATACTCCTCGTAACCTCCTCTCATCCCATGGTTCCTTTCTTCTCTGATAGGTGCAGAATATACTTTTTTCTTCCCCTGAAACCCTCCCTTTCTTGTCCATCCTCCCCTCTCCCATTTTCCTACCTCTTCTCCATTAGACTTCCTTTAGTTCATCTATTGATGTATAACTGAATGGTTCTTTATGTAATCTTGAACTTCTCCTCCCCTTTCCTTTATTTTACTCTAGCTTTCACAAATGAAAGACAACATATGAATTTGGAGTTTATGAATTCGGTTAATTTCTCATAGTGTGGTATTCTACTCAGCTATTAGGAAGAATTTCTTGAGGTTATTGTGAATGATATTGTTTTCCTGATTTCTTCCTCAGCTGATTCACTGTTGTAGTATAGGAAAGCTATTGATATTGGGGTGTTGATCTTGTATCATGCAACTTTACTAAATTTGTTTATAAGTGCTAGAAGTCTTCCGGTGTAGTTCTTTGGATCTTCTAGATATAGGATTATACCATTAGTGAACAGAGATAGTTTGACTTCTTTTTCTATTTGCATCCCTTCAATTTTCTTTTCTAATCTGATTTCTCTGGCTAATGTTTTGAGGGCTATCTTGAATAGGAATGGTGAGAGTGCATAGCCTTGTCTTGTTCCTGAAGTCAGTGGAATGCTTTCAGTTTTTCTCCGTTTAGTATGATTTGGACAATGGGTTTGTCAAATATGACCTTTACAATGTTAAGATAAGTTCCTTTGTTGGCTAGCTTCTCCAGTGTTTGTAACATGAATGAGTGTTGGATCTTATCAAAGGCCTTATCTGCATCTGTTGAAGTGATCATGTAATTTTTGTCCTTAGTTCTGATTAAGTGATGAACCACATTTTTTGATTTGCATATGTTGAACCAACCTTGCATCCCTGAAATGAAATCTGCTTGATAATGGTGTATTATTTTTCTGATGCATTTTTGAATGCAGTTTGTTGAAATTTTATTAAAGATTTTTGCATCTGTAGTAATCAGAGATATTAGTCTGTAGTTTTCTTTCCTTGATGCATCTTTGTCAGGTTTTGGTATCAAGATTATGGTTGTCTCATAAAAAGTATTTGGGAGTGTTCCATCCCTTTCTATTTCATGGAAAAAACTTAAGAAAGAGTGGTGTTAATTCTTCTGTAAAGATCTGGTAGAACTACGCAGAGAATCCATCAGCTGCCAGATTTTTTGTTTTGGGGGGGGGAAGGCTTTCAATTGCTATTTCAATTTCATTGCTGGATATTGGTCTATTTAGGATTTCTATATCTTCCTGATTCCGTTTGGACAGATCATAGGTGTGTGGAAATTTGTCTATGTCTTCCAGATTTTACAGTTCACTGGAATATAAATTTTCAAGGTAAGTTCTGATAATTCTCCAGATTTCAGCAGTATCTGTGGCAATATCTCTCTTTTCATCTCTGATTTTGTTGATTTGCTTCATGTCATTCTTTCTTCTGACTTAAGTTGGCTAAGGTTTTGTCAATTTTATTTAACTTTTCAATGAATCAACTCTTAGTTTCATTGATTCTTTGTATCATTTCTTTATTCTCAATTTCATTGATTTCAGGTCTGGTCTTCATTATTTATTGTCTTCTACTGGTTGGAGGTATTCTGCTCTTATTTTTCTAAGGACTTGAGGTGGAATATGAGTTTATTTACTTGGGATTTCACTAATTTTTTAATATAGTTACTCAGTGCTATAAATTTTCCTGCTAGAATTGCTTTCATACCATCCCAGAGATTTTGATATGTTGTATCTTCATACTCATTCATTTCTAAAAATTTCTTAATTTCTGTTCTCATTTCTTCTTTGATCAATTCTTCATACAAGAGAGTGTTATTCAATCTCCATGTATTTACGTGATTTTTGTTAATTTTCTTGCTATTGATTTCTAGTTTCATTACATTATGATCTGATAGAAAAAAATGGACACATCCATTTTATCCTAAGTTTTCCTTTATGGCCTAGAATATGATCAGTTTTTGAAAAAATTCCATGTACAGTTAAGACAAAGGTAAATTCACCTATTTTGGGTTAGAATATTATGTAGATATCTATTAGGTCAAGTTGATTTATAGTGTTGTTTAGATTGATGATATCTTTATTGACTTTTTTTTGATGACCTATGATGTTAAGGGTGAATTGAAAATCCCCAGTATTATTGTGTTGGGGTCTATGTGGAGTTTGGTGTCGTGGAACTTTTTTTTTTTTTCCGTTTAATTGGGTGTGTTGACATTGGGGCATTAAATGTTTACTATGGTTGTATCTTCTTGTTTTATTGTTCCCTTTACTAAGATGTAGTGACCTTTCTGATTAATATTCATTTGAAATATGTTAAATGCAGGGTTAGAGGGGTGGATCAGCAGTTATAGTGCTTGCTTGGCATGTGCAAGCACATGGGTTCAAACCCCAGCACCACATACACAACTAGGTATCAGAGCAATGAAAGGCATGTGAAAAAAACTCAGGAAAAATTGATTCTCTCTCTCTCTGTCTTTCTCTCTTTAAAAAAAAAAGAAATATGTTAAATGCCACAAAAGACAAAAATGATAGGGTTAATAAATGTCTTTGGTAAAAATAATAAGAAACCATCAGTTATATCTAAGTTAAAAGCAAACAACAGGTAATAACTTTAGCATCCACAGCTGTAGTTATTGCAATAGCATTTTAATGGTGGGGGCCAATGTTATATTATTACAGAAAGTGAACAGAGAGAGTGCAAAAGAGGTATAGGATGTGATAGCTCTACAGAACAGGGAGGAAAAAATGGAAATTAATATAGTTAAGGAAGAGAGAGAGAGAAAAAGAGAACAATAGAGTTTGGTTTTTATTAGAAAGTAACAGAGTAGGAGAAATTAACATAGCTGTCATTTAGTACTCACAAAATCTGATAATGCTTTATAGTTTTCAGAACTCTTCTGGTTACAACTGACAGAAATCTAACTGAAAAGGGATTAGAAAGTGTTGTGTAAAACAAGCTAGTATAACCAGAAATGCAGAATGGGCTGGTTGTAAGCAGAGGACAATGCAGGGGCTCAGATAATATTATTGGTGCATAATCTTACTTTCTAAGTCTGAGGTCTACACTGAGCCATCCTGGCTTAGATTGATAGAGGGGCAATTTCCTAGGGAAAAGTCAGAGAATGTAGAGAAGAGAGAAGCACAGAGTTGCAGGATAAAATTCAAGACACCCATTTAAATATGAATTTCAGAACAACAATGAATAATTTTATTATAATTATAAATATTGCATAATTTTTGGTGCAATGGGAACTTTCAGCATCTTGAGGGTGCAAAGTATACCATATAGTATTTATAAACCCCCTTGTCCCTCATTCTACCCTCACCTCCTTCCCCCTCCCCACATAACCAGACTTCCTCAGTTCATTTGTTAACCCATGTTTAATGGATCTATTATATAAATTTGTCCTTCTCTCACTTTTTCCTTTGTTTTTCTCTAGCTTCCACATATGAGAGAAAACATTCATTCAACTTCTGAGTTTCTGGTTTGGATTTGGTTAATTTCACTTAACATGATTTTCTCCACTTCTATCCATTTACCAGCAAAGGCCATAATATCACCCTTTTTAATAAATGAGTAGAACTCCATTGTGCAGGGGGCTGGAGCGGTGGCTCAGTGGTTGCAGTGCTTGCCCAGCATGCGCAGGTACACGGGTTCAAACCCCAGCACCCACGTACACAACTAGGTGTCAGAGCAACGAAAGCCATGTGAAAAACTCAATAAAGATTGATTCTCTCTGTCTCTGTCTCTGTCTCTCTCTCTCTCTCTCTCTCTCTCACTGTCCTTCTCTATCTTTAAAAAAAAAAAAGAACTCCATTGTGCATGTGTGTATGTGTGAATGTGTATGTGTGTGTGTATGTGTGTGTGTGTGTGTTTCTTGATCCATTCATACAATGATGAGCGTATGGGTTGATACCATAATTGAGTTGTTGTGAATTGTGCTGCTATAATCACTGATGTAGCTGTGTCTCTGTAGCATGCCGATTTTGTATCTTCCTGTAAAATACTGAGAAATGGGATAGCTGTGTCAAATGGTGGTACAAATATTGCATAAATTTTAATGCAAATATATCCCATACAATATCTGAGACAATACTAAAGATGCCTCAATGTTGATATGAAACTTGAATTTAAATGGATGTACTATATTTTTATTGAGTAAATCTGAAAATCCTAAACAAACAAAAATAGTAGGCATCGGCTACTATTATTTACATTTTTCTCATGAGAATGTTATAGCTCAGAAAAATGTTCTAACAAGCCACAGATCATATGTATATATCATATCATTCCAGGATATTAACTCATTACTGGCTCACTATAGAGCCCCCAGTACACTCCTACCCTTTCTTTCCTTGGCATTTGAAATAAGAGCTCCCACAGGTTGACAAGGAACTAATTAACTAACCTTTGTTTTAAATGTCTTAGTGCTCAGTTGCATCTACCTGAAATGACTTCTTAAGTCACTAATAATGAGTTCAGTAGAATTAGTCAACATTTGCAACTACACCATATTCTAAGAATTCAAATAGCCAATATTCTATAAATCTTACCTTTTCTTACATGGTTCTTTATGACTTACTTGACCCAGTGAGAACAGTGTTTCATGGCACAGAGAAAGAAGAATTGAAAAGGAACTTAGATGGCACAGGTATTGACTTCCACCACACATAGTTAACCAGTAAATAAATACAGGGAACTTGGTTTTCCTGGAGCCAGAGAGTTCATAGTGACAAGAACTGGGCTGGGAACACAACACAAAAGATTTACAGAGAACAAAAGTGGTGCTTCCTTGATGTTGGGTATATAAAGTTAACACCAATTTTAGACTGAGTGTTTTGCTCTGGTGTTTGCTTTATTATCATTTTAAGGGAAAAACACAATTGGTTCCATTTTTATTTCCTAATATAGTGGAATCATAAATTTTAATCACCTCACAAAGGCAAATTAACATATTAGAGTCAAATAAACCTTTTATTTTTAATTATGAATATTCTCACTCTATTTACAAAGTTCCTCCTAAAAGCAAAGTACAAAAATATTGAGAACATAGGAGAAAAATGCAATGAGGATAACTGCTTAAACTGGTTTATTAGCTCATTATGATGAATTATTCCCTATCATTTATGAACACTGTGGTGTAGGAGAAACCAGAAAAGTGGTTCAGACAAAAGTGAGTCACAGTGATGAGGTAAAAAATTGGATTCAGCTAACTTGAGTCATTCTGTTTAGTCCTCTAGTGTTTCCAGAATCATCCAGCACCACCACATTGAGAGAGCCAGGAAGAAATTAATCAGAACCAATTCACTCTATCTGTTCTCCTTCATGGTATAACTCCACCATGCACTCAGTGGATCAGGCTACAACCCCAGCTGAACTGGTCAGGTAATCAATAATCTATGGGTAGAGTGAGGTCATAATTAAAGAAACTGTAAAATAAATCACAGTCACCTGGTTGACTCCACCCTATTTAATATTATTATTGATGTATTGTACATTGGGTTGCCACTCAGACTAGGAGTGAACATTTAACAAGGTAGGAGACACTTGAATGAGTTGAATACTTGGACTGCAGGTCCAGGTGAAGTAGGCCTTGTTTTAGAGTATTTAATCTCTTTAAGACTATTTACCAGATTGTAGGAAATTTCTAGAACTCTGTGAATTGCTATGCTGTTATTATTCATTGTAATTCAGGAAAAGATGAACCTTTTTACCTTTTCTAGTCATCACTGACATTATCCTCTTTAAAAAGTAGTTATTACCTATGTACTAATGTTTTCCTGCCAATAAGAATCACTACACAGATAGCCTTCCCAGGTAATTATTAAGCACATAGTGCTTATTGAGTGCTTATTATACTCCAAAAATCATGCTGACGTGGGTTTTAATCTCTAAATAAACTTTTCAGGGCAAGTATTCTTCCTTAGAGATAAGAAAACTAAAGCCCAGTGATCCTTAGTGCACTACCTAAGAGTAAAAAGTTAGTCAGTAGTAGAGAGAGATATGGTGGTGGATTAGAAGAAGGATGCACTTCCCAGCAGCTCCTTAGCATCAGCATTACAAAGTGGTAAGATTGTTCCTCAGTGAGCTGGGTAACTAAGGGAACTCATGGAAACTTAATATTGGTCTGTAAAAGAAACCATAGAGTCACAGAAAGTCAGAAACTTGTATACAATATGAGAAATAATACATTAGTGACATGTCCCTTGGCCACCAGCTATGGTAGTGGTGGCAGCTGAGGGAAAAGGGACACAAACAGTGGATAAATAAATTAGCAAAACAAAGACAAAAATTGGCTTGTGGAAATCTATGGATTAGAGAGGAAGACCAATGCTAATGGACACAGTCAGTAAGGAAAGCAGTTCAGTAAAAGCAAACCCTAAAATAGCTCATCCCAAGGACAGGAAGTGTTCTGTGGGTATGGAAAATTCTCCACAGAATGGAAACTGCTGTGCGCAGTGCATAAAGCATCTGTAAGTGTTGCACAGCAGCTAGCAATGAGAGGACATTGGGAACTCATAAAGGAAGTTGCCAGGATTTGCCTATTAAAATTCCCAGAGCATGACTGAACCAGAGAGACTGAAAGGGCATAAAGAAAATTATATCTGGACCATTGAGACACTGAATACAAAGGAAGAAATCTCCCTTTGCTTCTGTTGCCCCATAAGAGGTGTGAAGAAGATATGTACAGCAGCCACACAGGAGCATCTACAATCCAGGGCAGATACATGATGTTTCATACTTATAGAGGTGAAGGTGAAACCTGTGCAGATTTAGTCACCATGCCCCCAAACTGGATTTTACCAGATGACCTAGAGCTTCATATGCCCTGCAGAGACCAGCATCTCTATAACAATAGGGAATGTGTATCCAATCTCAAATAACTCAACAATAACAGAGTTCCAAAGTTTGGCCAAGTCTATGAACCCCAACTACAGGAGTTTTCAATTTAGAACTCACCAACCCTGCTACACAAATACACAATTTGTTAGCAACCACCAGTCGATCCCACCCTATGCTGGGAGACTAGAAGCCAAGATCTACTACAATCAGCATTGACTCCTAGACACAAAGGCAAGTGCTAAGTGAGGAGCACAAAGGCATTGGATTTGACCCCCAGTCCTTGACCCAAAGGTTACAGAGCCCAAAAATAAAGAATTAAAATCTATTTCTGCCAAGTTTTCCAACTCAGTGGAAAATAGGCTCTTTATTTCTCAGTAATATTTTTTTTCTTTTGTTTATTCTTTCTTTTCTTGTTTTCTCTATATTTACCCCATTAAAAAATCATTTTTTAATTCTACTTCTAAAACTTGTTTAACTGTGTAAATTTTTTCAATCTCTCCCCCCACTGTCAGTTTCCTGTTCCACTTTCCTCTCTTTTGTTTTTATCAATTTCTTATTCAATTTTTTTCCTCTTTTTTGTAGACATTTGCTACCTGTCTTATGCCTCTCACTTGTTTATGTCTTAAAACTTATTCAAAATTTCTCTTGTCTTCCTACCCTATCTTCTTCACTAAGAAACTATAAGCCCACTTTATTAGAATTACATAGCTTATGACACTCCTACCCCATTCATGTTATTGTGATTATTAATATATTGGATGACATAATAGACACCTGCTGTTTAATGCCTGATTTAGTTCATATTTTTTTTAAGTTATTGACACTATCCTTAAATGCTGACTTTACCAATCCTATATAGATGGCGAGTAGTGTTAGAGATGTCAAAGTAGACTTTGGGCATTTATCTTAAGACTATGCATCTGTTGCTAACCTTATCGTTATTCCTGGCTTACCCTTTCCTCTAAGAGGGTTTGGAAAGTGATTATGTCACTTTAGTTTCACAGAACAGAGATCCTGCTGCAGAGTAGGAGCCATGACTCAGTCAAGTAAGTCAATCTTAGCCCACAATCTAGTCCCACCTGAACCTTAATATTATCACATAGAATTGGGGAAAGACAATGCCTCACGTCAACAATCAGGCTACAAGGAGAAGCAACAACATGGATCCTCGGCTTATATCCCAGGACATCTACTAATATATCAAAAAACAGAGACAATTCCCAAAACAACAGCAGCAGCAACAACAACAAAAACCCTACAAGCAAAAGAACACACATGTTAAAGAGGAAGGGGAATCTATATCAATTGATGAAAAAGTCCAAGACCTCTGAAAATATGAGGAAAAAAAGCAAATAAATCTTCTCCCAAAATTCAAAATTCCTCAGTGAAGGATCCCACAGATATAGAAGCAGATGAAATTTCAGAGAAAGATTATTAAAACAAACTCATTAAAATATTCAGTGATAAAAGAAGATCTAAGGACTGAATTAAGGTAACAAATCCAGGAGATGAAAGACCATTTCAATAAAGAAACAGAAAATTGGAAAGAAACTAATCAAAATCCCTGGAAATGAAAGACACAATGAATCAAATTAAAAATTCCCTTGAACTCATCACCAATAGATTACATTGCAGAGAAAACAGAGCTTCAGGCCTTGACGACAGGCCTTGAATACTCAATACACATTAAAGAGGGATAAAGAAGTATGATCAGATTATACAAGAAATCTGGGACAGCATTGAGAGAGCAAACCTGAGCGTCACTGGGATAGATAAGAATGCGGAGATAGAAGCTAAAGTCATTAAGAACATTTTCAAAGAGATAGTAAGTTTCCCCATATCAGAAAAGAATTAGACATCAACATACTTGATGCACACAAGAACCCAAAAAGACAATATCAAAGGAGAAATTCTCCAGGATACATCATAATCAAAATGCCTAAAATAGAAAATAAGAATTTTAAGAGGTGTGCAAGAAAAACATCAGGTCACATTTAGAGGCAAACCAATAAAGCTTACTTCCAATTTCTCAGCTCAGACACTAAACTCAAGGATGAGTTGGAAGAAGATATTCCAAGCTCTAAAAGAAAACATTTGCCAATCAAGATTGCTATACCTAGCAAAGCTCCCTTTCAAAATTGATGAGGAAATTAAAACTTTCCATAGCAAGAATAAACTAAAATAATACTTAGATACACTGCACACAGAGGAATGCAAAAATAACCCTGAAAGCCCTCAATTAGATGAAGATCACTAGAAAATGAACCAACTAAATAAAAATCAAAGCACAATTAAGCATAGCAAATATATTAATGCCAGGAAATGACAAATACATATACATAATTATGCTGAATTAAATGATCTCAACTTCCCAATTAAAAGACATACATTGGCATAATGAATTTTAAAAATGCAAAAAAAATATAAAAACCAACCAAACAAAAAAAAAACCCAATTCCAAGTATATGCTGCTTGCAAGCTTTTTGATTTTTTTGTATTTACTAAGACTTACATTGTACCTAGAATATGATATATTTTGGAAAAGTTTCCATGAGTTTCTAAGTAGCTGAAAGGAAAGCAGATTCAGGTGCTTTGGGGTGAATCTACTCATAGGTAAAGCCCCATAGGCTGAAGGTAAAATGATGGTAAATATGTTCCATGCAATTGGAGCCCCAAAACAAGCAGGGTAAGCTATTCTCATGGCTGACAAAGTGGACCTCAGGCAAAAATTATTCAGAAGGAAGAAAAAAGGCTACCACATCCTGGGAAAGGGAAGAATCCAACAAGATGATATAACAATACTAAATGTATATAGGCCAAATATCAGTGCATTTAATCACATTAAAAAAACAAAAAAAATTCTTGACAAGAAACACCAGATAGGCCCCAATACAGTAGTGCTGGATTATTTCAAGACACCCTTAATATTGGTAGGTAGATCATCTGCATATAAAATCAACAAAGATATTATTGAAGTACAAATAAATGTGCCTAATGAACATCTACAGAATATTTCACCCTAAAACAGATGAATCTACTTTCTTTTTTCAGCAACTCATGTGGCGTTTTACAAAATACACTATATTCTAGAATTCAATGTAAGTCTTAGAAAATACAAAAATGAATTGATGTAATCCTGTGCATCCTATCAGATACAATGGAATAAAACTAGAAATCAACAGTAAGAAATATAGTAGAAAGCACATAAACAAATGAAGATTGAGCAATACTCTTTTAAATGAAGAATGAACCACAGAATAAATGAGAAATCAAGAAATGCTTAGAAGCATGTGAGAACAGAGATACACCATATCAAAATCTCTGGAACAGTATGAAAGCAGTCTTAAGAGGAAAATTTATAGCATTGAATGTCTACATTTAAAAAAAGAGAGAGATTTCAAATAAATAAGTTTATGTTTCAACTAAAAGCCTTTAAAAAGAAAGAACAAAGTAATCCCCAAGCCCAGAGAAAACAGAAAATTAAAATTGGAGCCAAAATTAATGATTTCAGAATAAAAAAATCAATACATAAGATAAATATAACAGAAATACTTTATTGACAAGAAAAACAAGATTGATAAACCCTTAACCAAAGTAACCAAAAGAAAAAGAAGACCCAAATAAACAAATTAGAAATGAAAAACAGATATCACCACAGACACTTCTGAAATCCAGAGAGTCATTGAAAGCTATTTTGAAAATTTATTTCAATAAACTGGAAAATTTAGAAGACATCAAAAAATTTCTAGATACATTTGACCTTCCCAAACTTAATCAAGAAGATACAGACAGCCTAAATAGACCAAAGTAAAGTAATTAAAACAGCGATTAAAAGCTTTCTAACAAAGAAAGTATGGTACCACATAAATTCTCAGCTGAGTTCTAACACACCTTTAAAGAAGAACTCGTACCAGTCTTTCTCAAATTATTCCATGAAATTTAAAGGGAGGAAACACTCCCAATTATATTCTATGGAGCCAGTATAACCTGATATCAAAATCAAACAGACACATCAAGGAAATAAAGACCAATCTTTCTAATGAAAATAGAGCAAAAAACCTTAATAAAATGTTAGCAAATTACATTTAAAACACATCAAGAAGATAATACACCAAGATCAAGTGGATTTTATAGCAGGGTTGCAAGGTTGGTTGAAGATATGTAAATCAATAAATGTAATCCATTACTTAAATAGAATTAAGAATAAGAATTATATGATCATCTCAATAGATGCAGAAAAGGCCTTTGATAAAAATCCAGCTCCCAGTCATATTAAAAATACTGGAGAAGCTATGGAAAGAACTTACCACAACTTTATAAAGGCTATATATGACAAACCCAAAGGCAACATCTTACTGAATGAAGCAAAATTGAAATCATTCTTTCTAAAATAATGAACAAAACAAGGATGTCTACTCTCACTAATTCTGTTCAATATAGTTCTAACCAGAGCAAACGGGTAAGAGAAGGAAATTAAAGGATACACATAGCAAAAGAAGAAGTCAAATTATCTCTGCTTGCTGCTGACAAGATCCTATATGTAGAAGACCCAAAAGAGTTCCACCAGAACACTCCTAGAGCTGGATAAATGAATTCATCAAAGTATCAAGATACAAGATTAACACTCATAAATCAAAAGCTTTCCTATGCTCCAATACCACTTGTGCTGAGAAAGAAATCAGGAAACTATGCCATCAACATAATCCAACCACAAAAAAAAACCTTAGAAATTAATCTAACCAAGGAAGTGAATGATCTCTACAATAAAACTATAGAACACTGAAGGAAAAACATGAAGAAGACTTCACAAGGTGTAAAGACCTTCTAAGTTCCTGGATAGGCAGAATTAGTATTGTCAAAGTGTCCATACAACCAAAAGCAATGTACAGATTTAATGCAATCCCCATCAAAATACCAATGACATTCTTTACAAAACCAGGAAAAACAAGCAAACAAACAAAAAACAGCCCTTAAATTCATTTGGAAAAATAAGTGACCCAGAAGAGCCAAAGCAATTCTAAGCAAGAAGAGTGATAGAGGTGGCATCACAATACCTGATCTCAAAGTATACTATAGAGCTACAGTAACAAAAAAAGTGTAAGAATGAAAGTATATCCCTATCTCTCTCACCCTGCACAAAAGTCAAATCAAAATGGATCAAAGACTTAGGAATTAAATGAGAAATCTTGCATCTGCTAGAAGAAAACATAGGGTCAATAAGAAATCATATAAGTGCAGGCACTGACTTCCCCATCAAGCCTCCTAAAGCTCAAGAAATAAAACCAAGAATCAATAAATAGGATACTATCAAATTAAGTGTTTCTACATAGCAAAGAAAATGATTACAATGCGAGGAGAGAGCCTACAGAATAAGATAAAAATATTTGCCAGCTGCTCCTCTGATAGGGAACTAATGCCCAAAATATATAAAGAGTTCAAAAAACTTAATGTCAACACCCCCCCCCAATAACCCAATCAATGAATAGGCAAAAAAACTAAACATTATTTCTTTAAAAAAACATAGATTGCTAACAAATAAATGAAAAAAATATTCAGCATCACTAGCAATCAGGAAAGTACAAATCAAAACTACACTAAGATTTTATCTTACTCCAGTCAGAAAAGCAATATCAAGAATATGAATAATAATAAATGCTAGTGAGGATGTGGGGGAAAAGGTACACTTATATGTTGTTGCTGGTACTGCAAATTAGGATAACTACTGTGGAAAGTGGTATGGAGATTCCTAAAAACATACTTGCAATGGAATCAACATATAACCCACTCCTTGATATTTATCCCAAATAACTAAAATTGGCATACTATAGCAATACAGTCACTTTAATATTTATAGCAGCACAATTCATAATAGTCAAATTATGGAATCAGCCCAGATGCCTATAAATAGATAAATGGATCAAGTAAATGTAGTATATGCATACAATGGAATTTTACTCAGCCATAAAGAAGAATGAAACAATGACATCTTCTGAAAAATGGACAGAAATGGAGATTATCACACTTAGTTAAATGAGTGAGACTGAGAAAATAAAGGATTGAATGTTTTCTCTCATATGTGGAAGCTAGAAGAAATTAAGGAAAAGAAGGTGGAGGTGGGATAAGATATCACAAATATATATAGGTAATATCGGTGGAATAGAAGAAGTAGATTGAGAGGAAGGGAGCAAGGATGGAAAAAAGGAGGAAATAGAATTTAACAAAATCACATTATAATAAAAAATAAACATACAGGGAATTTCATCTTTGTGTGTATGTAGAAACTACCAATCACAAATAAATATGTAAATAAGCAGAATAAGAACAGTAGCGTAGAAGAAGGAGAATGAGTGGGAGAGGGGAAGGAAATGAGGGAACAGGGATTGAAATCAAATTCTGCACATGTATGATTTTGTCACAATGAACCCAACTACTATATGCTCTATAAAACTATAATGCTCTAATAAAAATAATAATAAAAGATAGTCAGTAGAGGCAAGAACGACATGCTGCCTCTGTTCATAGCTAATATTAAAAGACAAAATTACAATAAATCTAGTTATAGATCTAATAGCTTTTATTTGCTATTCAAAATGGAGCAGCCTCCATTCTACAGGTAGAATGAGCAGACCCGGTGGGCTACAGCAGAATGGGAGGTTTCATAAGATAGTAACAAGGAAACAGAACAATAGGAAAAAGTTATTAGATTACATCACGCTATTCCAGGTTTCTTTTTTGTAAGAGGTAAAATAGAGGGAACTTCCTTATTATACTGACTCCTCTATATTGAAAACTCCTGTTTTCAGGGGGAAAATATGTGTTTGGGGTCCTACCTACTTCCTTTAAAGTCTGTTTGATTATGTAGCACTTAGCGTGAGTGATTGTTTTGGTTTGGTCTGAATTGTTGGGGCCTAATGCAGGTGCTTAGCCCAAAATAATGACCTCCAGTAAATTTGTTTAACATCATGAATGGAAAACGTGAATTCTGTATTATAAAGTGCAGTTTTTATGTGGAGCAAACCAGATGAAGAATGGATGAGTTGAAGCAATATGAAGGCATCCCTCTGGGAATTATAATGGAGTTATGAAGAGATTGATTGCTCTTTTGTCAGACCTTTCTTCAAATTCTGTATTGCCAGTTACTATCTTTGTGACCATGTGCATTAATCATGTTTCTGATGTTTTGACATCTTTGGCCTTGCTGACCTTGGGAAGATGACCATCCCAGGGTTAGCCTGTTCCTAGAGATGTAAAGGATGGCTTTCAAATGCAAACTAACCAATCCACAGTCCACACTCATACCTTCTCCACTAACTCCTACAGTTCAATTCTCTGCCTTGTTCACCCGAGGGCCAGTACCAGAGAGTCCAAGACACCCACGTACCTAGGAGCACACGAAAATGTTTCTAAGTGGCCAATTCTAAACAGCTTAGATCACTTACCCTGCCTTGCCTATCCCTTCCCATGGAAAAACACAATGCAGTTTCTAACTATGTTTCCCTCCTGCTCCCTCTGCCTCTCAACCGACTCTGGTGCTCCCTGAAGTACCCCTGCATGTGGGTCATGCCCTCTTGAGAACAGTGAGTAACAACCATTTTTTTTATGACAGTCGTCTCCTGATCCATTGACTTCTAGCACACCTGAATAATAATAAAACTGACATTTTAAGACACTTGGGAAATTTCTTTAAACTTTCTGAACCTTAACATTTTTTTTGTAAAGTTCAGTTATTAATAGTTACCTTCATCACCATGTGGATCACAAATGTCAATGTGAGAATATGTATGTGGCCTCAGCAAGGTGCCAGGTTCATGGTGAGAGTTCAACAAACCGGTAACATTGTTGGAATTATCCTTAATGAGATTAATATTATTGATAGTATGCACCTGGAAAGTATGGACCAGACTTGATATGCCTCTGCAGCTCTAGTGCTGGCAGAGAGTACATACTTGAAAATATTTATTGAGTTTTAAATAAATTAAGTCAGGGCTGGAGCAGTGGCTCAGCAGTTATGGCACTTGCATGGCATGCGTGAAAACACAGGTTCGAAACCCAGCACCACATAAACAATAAAGTGTTGGAGCAATGAAAGCCACATGAAAAACTATATAAAATTGATTCTCCCTCTCTCTCTCCCTCTGTCTTTAAAAATAAATAAATTAAGTCATTTATTCTCAGAGACCACTGTGACTAAGATTAGAATTAATTAAGCTAATCTGCTTTTCTGATCAAAGTGCTATAAATCATGAGCACCTTTGCAGAATGATTGAGCAAAACTATGAGTACTCAGGCACAGACATTTTAACTTCCTTATCCTCTAAGTAAATGCATATATGAACATAATAGAAATTCAACATGAAAAAAGGAAGAAAATGACAAGTAAAATTCTGTGTGCAGTTTTCTCAGCCATGTCCTATAAATTACTGTAAGTTTAGCATTTTGGATATATCCTTTGAGGAAAAAAATGTGAACATTTTTTTAAAGTGAAATAAATAATAAATGCACTCCCCTCAGAACATGTCTGCAGGGAACAAATGTCACATTAAATAGAAACAGCATGCATCCTTTATTAGAAAAGTTACACTAAAATTGTTCCCTCTTACATTTTTATTCCAATTGTGAATTCCAGAGGCATATCATAACATGAAGTTCTGGTGAGTGAAGTACAGCCACTCTCAGGAAGACTTTGGACTCAAATGACAATTAGAAATTAATGAGATATTCTGAGTTTTTGTCCCATATGTGCAAGCTTTGATCAGCCTCCAAGGCTGCCTTCTTTGTCTGTGTTGGGGAAATGTTGCCCAGAGCTCCAAATATTGGTACTAAGAGTAGATACTCTGGTGTATGGCAATGATTTCTTGGAACCTAAAATTCTCTATAATATTTCCAAAATTTATGGTGGCTGTGGGAAAACAGGATATAAGAGAGGAAATGTAGATCTGTAGGAAATTTCTAAATACCAGTAGCACTGATTCTGAGTGACAAGGTGATTACAAGGTAATGTCTACAAAATTGCCCAGAGATCAACTTCTCTCTTTAATCTTACCTCTCAAGCCTGCTCTGTGAGCTGAAACTGACTGGCTTAAGAAGCAATATCAGTTCTCCTCTTGCAGTTTAGAGAAGTCTTTCTTTTACATTTTGTGTTGTTTTGTTTCTGTTTTTATTTTTTGATGGTTTGTTGGCCTCATCTTTTGCATTACAAAACCTATCTTTCATTTCACTTATGAATTAAAGGAATAGCAAATTTTGACCTAATATTTGTAACACATACCTTAATGATTTATGATTTTTATATATTCTCAAATTCACCAATGTTGCATGTCTAAATTTGCTTCCATTTTTCCATCATTGGCTAATTATCAGTGTTCACCTGAAAAAATACTCTATAAATAGTACTTAAATCACTATTTATTTTGTGTCTACTATGTGCAGCCACAGTGTCAGGTTTGTTACACTCTGTTTCTAATCCTTACAAAAATTAACCAGGCTCAACATTCCCATTTTTTCAAATCAAGAAATTGAGACCCGGGTTAAAAAAGACAGCAAAATTGATGTAGATATAAGTATTGGCTTATGCAGAATTCCAAAATGGCAAGCTGCAGGAAGCCTGCTTATTCTTTGGCTCCAGAATACATGAAAAAACTCCAGGACAGCTCCACTGCTGATAGGTTCATTTAGAGGAAAATCATCAAGGGCGTCAGGGAGGAGCTGAACCATAATGTGTGATCTGATCTGCCACAAAAAAATCTGCCACGCATTAGGCCCAACTGGAGATACACCTACTGCACCTTCAGTGTGTAAAGGGAAAACAGTGTCTCTCAGATGCCTGCAAGTGGGAGAATCAGAGTCAGTTTGAACACATTATTCAGTGAGCAGGAGTCAGCATTTCAGAATAGACTACTCCATAATTCTGCCAGGAGCCAGTCATGGTTCAGAGGCTGAACCCAGAAGAGGTGGCATGGGACAGGGCCAGTCTTTACTTAGCTCAAGAGGATTTGGGTTAGTGGAGTGCAGGGGAGCCTAGCTCAGCCCTGTCCACCCCACCCCCTGCTGGAAGGCTCACATGATAAGCTAAGGAGCACTCAGGACACCACAGTCTGAGCACAGAAAACCTGGAAAGAGTGTATATATAATCAGCAGAGGGAGCAATGCTCTGTATTCAACATCCTGCACCTGAAATCCAGGACATCTTCTGAATTTCAGATCCCCAGGGAGGCTGGCAAAGGCAAGCCCTCAAGGCAATCCATAACCTGATCTCTTCAGGGAAGTTTCCATCCAAAAAGCCCAGGAGGCTGAGCTAGACACCCAGTCATCTACTTGAGATCACAGAACTCCAGACTGAGAGACACTGCTAACAAAACTCAGGCAGACAGTGGACATCTGCTCCAAATGTATAGAGATAACCTCAGTGAACATAGTTCCAATTTTTCATTAAGAATACTTTTTTTCCTGTTTTTGACATGTACTTGTGGGCCATATCTGGAGAAGTTGATTGGTTCATGGGCATATATGAACATACCAGCTGGTTTTTCTTTTTTGCTTGTTTGTTTTTGTTTTATTTTGTTTTGCCTTTGTCATTTTTTTCAATTTTTTCCTGTTTTATTTTCTCTTTCCTCATTTCCCATTTTCCTTCTTCTCTCTTTACTCCCCTCATTCCTGAGCATTTTCTTCAATGTAAATGTTTATCTTTGTCCTGCCTTCTGTGGGTTGGGATTTTGATCAGTACATTTAGTATTTAAACTGCATTGTGCCCCAAACCTTCCTACAATACCCTAACCCAAGTAAGAGATAGAACAAAACTCCAAATCTAATAGCAAATACCCAAAGGGGAACAACCAAAATGATCTCAGGTCAAGAAAGAGGTGGTGTCTGACCCGACCCTTTGACCAAGCACCAAGAGACTTGTCTGGCTTCCATGCAGGGAATTCCAATTCATGAATTCAGAAATTTTTCAAAGATGAAGAATCAAACTAGAAGAGGTTCACCTCAAACCCACAACTCCCCTACCAAGGAGCTCCTGGAGGGGGTGTGGGATGAAAATCTAGAACAAATTATCAATGATCTGGTTGCTAAAAGGAACAATGAACTAAAAAAAAAAGATTTAATGAAGGGACTAAATGAGAAAACTAAATAGATGAAAAATGATTATCAAAGAAATTGACTGACTCAAAAAGGAAGTAACAGAGCTACATTTTACCATCAATCACATCAGATGAATGATGGAAGAATTCAACAATAGAATAACTTCTATAGAAAAGAGAAGCTCAGCTTTTAAGAAAGAACTTCTGACAATAAGGATAAGCTGAGTAAACTTGAGTACTGGATGACAAGAAGGGGAAAAAAAAAACCTCATGAAACATGGATAGAATTTTCAAAATGTCTAGGATGAAATTAGAAAAACAATCTAAGTGTAATTTGGATACAGGAAGAAATCAAAATGCAAACGAATGGTATAAGGAACATTCTCAATGAAATAGTTAAAGAAAAAAATTTCCATATAAAAATAGAGTCAGATATACTTATCCAGGAAGCTTATAAGACACCCAATAGGGCTAATCAAATGAGAAGCTCACCAAGAGACATCACACTAAAAATGTATAACAGGAAAATCAAGGAAAGAATATTAAAAACTGCAAGGGAGAAATGCCAAATCACATTCAGAGGCAAACCAATAAGGATAATTTCTGATTTTCAGACTCTAGAAATAAGATCCTGGAAGGAGATCTTTCAAAGTCTGAATGGCCACCACATGTGCAGCTGAGAATACCATACCCAGCAAAACTCAGCTTCAAATTTGATAGGGGAAATAAGAACTTTTCATGATAAGATCAAACTTGCAGCATTCATGAACATAAAACCAACTTACAAAGAATCCTCAAACATAAACTGAAAATAGAAGAAGCAAAGACTCCTGAATACTGACAAGAAAAAGAATATCAATAAAGGTACTTGCTATCAATAGATAACCAAGACAGTACAGAAATACTAATAAAACACAGTGACTAGGAACCACAACCACATAACTATCCTAACACTGAATGTGGTCTCAATGCACAATGCACCAAAAGACACATACTAGCAGATTGAATAAAAAAACAAAAACAACAATATGCTGCTTACAGGAAACCCACCTTAGAGCCAGTGATATACACAGATTGAGAATGAAATGATGAAAAAAATCCATCATGCGTATGGCCCAAAAAAGCAACCTGGTGTTGCAATACTTATATCAGCAAAATAGATTTTAAACAGAAATCAAGAAATTCTAGGAAGAAATTAGAATGAAGACACAACATATCAAAACTTCTGGGACCACAAGAAAGCATTAAGAGGAAAAGAGCACTGAGTTCCAACATTAAAAATCAGGAGCGATCCTGAATAAATAAGCTCATGCTCCACGTCTAATCCCTAAAAGGAAGAACTATCTAATCCCAAATGCAGCAGAAGACAAGAAATAATCAAGATCACAGCTAAAATCAATGCAATTGAGAACATAAAAAACAATAAAAAGAATCAATGAAACAAAGATCTGGTCCTTCAAAAGAATAAATAAAAATTACAGACCCCCTAGCTAATCTCACTAAAAGAAGGAGGGAAATGAAGCAAATCAACAAAATCACCAATGAAATGGAAGTGATCACTACTGACCCCATGGAAGTCCAATGGATCATAAGAACATATTTTGAAAAAAATGTACTCCTCTAAATTATATAATCTGGAAGACATGGAAAAATTTATAAACGCATACAACATCCCCAGATTGATGCTGGTTAATATTGAAATACTAAACAGTCCAATAATGGACACTGAAATACATATAGCAATTGAATGCCTTCCAAAGAAGAGAAGTCCAGGACCTGATGGATTCTCCACTGAGTTTTACCAAACCTATGAGGAGGAGATAACATCTCATTAAGCCATTGCAAGAAATTGAAAAGGAGGAATTCTCCCAAACACTTTTTTTCTTTTAAAAAGAGAGGGACAGTGAGGGAGAGATAGAGGAAGAGGTAAACAATTTTTATTTAATTTTTCATGTTGTCTTTGTTGCTCCAAGACTTTGTTGCGTATGTGGTGCTGGGGTTAGAACTCTCATACTCGCACATGACAGGCAAGAGCTGCAACCACCAAGTCACTGTTCTAGACCCTCCCAAACACATTTTATGAAACAACCATAACTTTGATACCAAAACTCAACAAAAACAACAGAAAAAGAAAACTACAAAAAAATCTCCCAGATAAACATCCACACAAAAATCCTTAATAAGGTTCTACAAACTGCATTCAAAAAAACATCAAGATGATAATTCACCAGGATCATGTGGGTTTCATTCCAGTTAAGCAAGGCTGCTTCAACATATGCAAATCAATAAATATGATTCATCACTTAGAATTAATAACAAAACCATATGATCATCTCAAGTGATGCAGAAAAAGCCTTTGATAAAATTCAGCACATATTTATGCTCAAAACTCTAGAGAAGATAGGGATCAAAGGAACTTGTCCTAATTTTGTAAAGTCTACATATGAAAAACCCTCAGCTAATATAATACTAAATGGAGAACAAGTGAGAGCATTTCCAGTAACCTCAGGACAAGTCAAAGCTGTCCATTCTCACTACTTTTATTCAGTATGGTTTTTGAGACCCTAGCTGGAGCAAACAGACAAGAGAAGGAAATCAAAGAGATAAGATAAGAAGAGAGGCAAACTATTCCTTTTTGCTGATGGCATGATCTAATACTTGGAAGATCCAAAAAATTACACCAAAAAAAACTGCTTATAAACAGATTTAGCAAAGTGGCATGTTACAAGATGAATACACATAAATCAATAGCTTTCTTATAAGTTAAAAATAAGATGGCAGAAGAAGTAATCAGTAAATCAGTACCATTCACAATATCCTAAACAAACAATAAAATACTTGGGAATAAATCTAACAAGGGAAGTAAAAGACTTCTACAATGAAAGTTATTGGACATTGAAGAAAGAAATCGAAGAAGACCTAACTAAGAAAATGGAAAGATGGTCCATGTTCTTGGTTAGGCAGAATTAATATAATTGAAATGGCCATTCTGCAAAATGCATTATATAGATTCAATGCAATTCCCATCAAGATACCATTGTCATTCCTTACATAGAAAAAGCCATTCTCAAATTCATTTGGAATAACAAGAAACCCAGACTAGTCAAAACATTACTAAGCAAGAAAGATGAAACAGGTGGATTTGCAAAACCAGATCTAAAACTATACTATAGAGCTATAATAACAAAACAGAATGGTACTGGTATCAAAATAGGAAAGAAGAAAAATGGAATAGAATGGAAGACTCTGAGGCAAACCCACAAATCTTTAAACATCTGATCTTTGACAAAGGGGACCAAAATACAACATGGAGGAATGACAGCCTATTCAACAAATGGTGCTGGAAAAACTGGACAGCAATTTTCAGGCAGTTGAAATTAGATCCGTATCTCTCACCTTGCACAAAAATCAAATCTAAATGGATTAAGGAATTAGGAATTAAACCAGCTACCATACAACTACTAGAAGAAAAGTTAGGACCACCCCTCCAGCATTTGGGTGTAGGCTAAGACTTTTTCAACAAGATTCTCAAAGTGAAAAAAATTAAAGTCGAAAATCAATGAGCAGAATGCCATTAAACCAAAAAACTTTTGCTCAGCCTAGGGATTTGTCAAAATTGTCAAAAGAGAACCCACAGAATGGGAGATAATCACAGCATGTGATTCCTCCAACAGGGGACTAATATCCAAAATTTACAAAGAACTCAAAAACTTTAATAACAAAATCACAAACAATCCAGTCAATAAATGGGCCACAGAGCTAAATAGAACTTCTCAACAGAGGCAATTGAGCAATACAATGAATACATGAGAAAGTGTTTTAAATCACTAGTAATCAGAGAAATGCAAATCAAAACTACATTAAAATTTCATCTTATTCCAGTCAGATTGGCAAAGGTGCAAAGTATAAACAATAACAGATACTGGAGGGGTTGTAGGAAGACAGGAATACTAGCACACTGTTGTTGGAACTGCTGACTGTTACAGCTGCTCTGGAAAGCAATGTGGAGACTCCTCAAAAAATTAAGGATGGATTCACGATACAATCCAACTACCCCTCTTCTGGGTATTTTCCCAGAGGAGTTAGAATCAGCACATTACAGTGACACAGAAAAATCTACTTCATAGTAGCTCAGTTTACAACACCTAAATTATGGAATCAATCCAGATTACTCTCATTGGATAAATGGATCCAAATATTGTGGTATATGTGTATATACAATGGAATTCTACTCAGCTATTAGAAACAGCAGTATCTCAGCTTTTGAAAGTAAATGAATGGCAACGGGAGAAGTTGTACTGAGCAAAATTAGCCAAACCCGGAGTCAATGGTCAAATGTTTTCACTAATTTGTGGAGGCTAGAGCAAAATCCAGGCTTGGGTGAAAGGTTGTCAAACTCATGTTTTAGACCCAGAAAAGTCATAGCAACACATAATCTAGGGGAATCATGGACATGTTGGTGGGAGAGGGGGAAAGGGATAAGCAGTGTGGAGGAAGTGAGTATATGGAGGATTCTAGGGAGAAAACAATGTAGCATACTCTTCACCCACCCCTGGGAATCCAAATAATACTTGTGCAATCATTTAATTCTGGAAATTCACAATCTAAGCATTTATATCACTTGTAGGGGTGAAATATAGAAGAATCAAGAGAGTGGGGTGAGCATGATGTGGGAGTAATTCTGGTTTAAGAACAAATATATATCTATTGTTACTTTATATGCAGTTATGATTGTATATTAACTAAACCTCATAATAAAAATCTAAAAAAATAAGTAGTGGCTTATTAACCCTACAGCCCATACATTTTTCTATTACCACATTTTGTATTTCAAATCACCATTATTTTCAATGAATCTGTGGGTTAATTCAATTTAACATAGAACTTCACAATATTTCTGTTCTTGGATGTTTTAAGAAACAAGAAAGAAGGACTACACTTCTGATAGATTAAGTCTGCCTGGTTCTATAGCATTTCTGAGTAAAGTTGATCTTTTAGTCCCTGCTCAGCTTCCAAATTGAATGTCTAAACATTCTGCTTTGCTGTGAAAACATTTCTACTCAACCAAGAGGTCCAGGCTCCCTTCTGATGCCACAGCCTCAAAGCTAAGCTAGGAAGGAGATTTCAAGGAAGTTTGGAATGAGGTGGGCCTTTCGATGAGGCATTTGATTTGGGGTTTAGCACTCTTATGTGCAGTAAGTGCTGCTGGGCTGTTGATAGTGCTTGGGTGCTAGACCTTAATCAGTGGATGCTTCATCTGTCTTGCTAAGATTATTTTTTTCAGCTTATCTATAACAATAAAATTATGAAATGGGAAGCTGCTTGAATGCCAGTAAACAAGCACTGGGACATGGTCTCTGCCTAAGAAGTTTGATGAGAGTCACCCACAAATAGGCTTATCCTCCAGTTGAACAGTGAAATACCAGGAGGGAAAAGTTGCCCTGAGACCCAAAGAATCAAAGAGCAGGAAGACTCTTGTGAAGCTCCTTTATCAACACATTAACCAACTGCCACTGTGGGTATATTTTTAAACAGTTTCCCAGCCCCCTCCCCAGTCTTATCATAAAGTATTAATGCTAATAAGTTAGAAATGTCTCAGAACTAATGTCCCTGCATGGCCTCAGCTGTTTAGTAGTGCAACAGCTCTTCCATGCTGTATCTTGCACATTTGACATGAGAATGTTACTTATTAAGAACTCAGCTCCCACTATCACCCTAACACTTTTATTGATATTTGGAAATAATACAAAAAGGAAAGATTGGTGTTGGAAAGAGAAAAGTGCAGCAGATTATGAAATAGGAGGCAGTTTTTCTGACACTGCTTTGCATTCCAAAAATGAAACCAATTCTGCCTGGCCCCAGGACACTATTCCCACACTTTAAAGAGAATCAATTTTATTTTTTCATCTGTCCTTTGTTTCTCCAACACTTAGTTGTGTATGTGGTGCTGGGGTTTGAACCCACGTCCTTGTGCATGCAGGGGTTTGAACCCACGTCCTCGTGCATACAGGCAAGCACTCCAACTGCTGAGCCGTCACTGCATCCCTCCCACATCTCTTGTTGAAGATGAATGGCATAAAATGCCAGGTTGAAGGGTTTTCTTAGTCCCTATGGGTTCTGACAGGATGTACTCAGGTAAAGTTGAGAAATTCAGGGTAAAAAGGACCAAGTTTGAAGAACATCCCTCATTTCACAGTTGGATGCCTCCTCATGTGTGCCTGGCTGAACAGTTTAAGTAAAGTCACCCCAAATGTTTTACTTACTTTTTCTTAAATATAAAAATAAACAGAAAGAGAAAAGAGAGAAAATTAGATATTCTCTACTTCATTTTTCTACGGTGGTTAATTCCATTGTTAAATTTTGATGTATTTGCTTTGAGCCAGTTTTTTTTTAAAGTAAACATTACTCAATTGATTCCATAAAATAAAAAATTGCTCTTAGAGAATTTTTAAATTATTTTTAAAAATACACAAAAGTCCTATGAAAAGATGCTCAACATCATATGCCACCAGAGAATTGCAAATTGAATCAGTAAAGATATACAACTATGTAACTCTCAGAAAGGCCAAAATCCAGAACACCAACAATACCAAAGCTGGCAAGGTGTGCAGCGTCAGTAACCCTCATTCTGTGCTGGTGAGAATGCCAAATGGTATCACTTCTTTGGAAGGCATCTCAACAGTTTTTTTACAAAACTAAACATACTCTTACCACATAATACAGAAATCCCTCTTCCTTGTATTTATTCAAAGGAGTTGTAAATATCTCTATACAAAAATCTGTACCTGTTATTTATAACAACTTTATTTATAATTGCTAAAACTTGAAAGCAATGAAGGTGTGCTTCAGTAATGAATAGAAAAGTAAAAAACTGTGGAACATCCTGGAGAAAATGGAATATTATTCAAAACTAAGAAGAAATACATTTATCAAGTCAGGAAAAGACATGGAGGACACTTCGATGCATCTAACCGAGTGAAAGAAACCAATCTAAAAAAGCTACAATTATATGATATTCTGGAAAAGGCAAAAATAGAGAGACAATAAAAAGATCAGTGGTTTCCAGGATCCAGGGAATAGGATTGGGTGGAACATAGAGCATTTTTAGGGCACTGAAACTATACTATTTGATACTATAATGGCAGATACATATTGCTATAGTCTAAATGTGTATGTGTCCCTGGAAATTATATGTTGAAACCTAATCTCCAATGTGAAGGTATGAAGAAGAGGGGCACTGGGAGCTGACTAGGTCATAAGGGTGGAATTTGCATGAATGGGGTTGCTGCTTTTATAATAGAGGTCATAAAGAACTGCCTGTCCCCTTCTACCATGCAAGGACATAGACAGAAGACACCATCTATGACCAAGGAAACAGGCATTCAACAATCACCAAATCTGTCAGTGCCTTTTACCTCCCAGACTCCAGAACTATGAGAAATAAATTTCTGCTGCTTATAAGGTACCTAGTTTTTCATATTTTGCTATTGCAGCCCAAATGGACTAAGACATGTGTCGTTATACATTATGTCAAAATCCTAGACTATAAAACACCAAGAGTGAACCTCAATGTAAAATATACACCTTGGGTGATGATGATGTCAACGTAGTTCATCATTTGCAACAAATGTACTGCTCTTACTCATGAGATGTTGAGAGCAGGGGAGCCATGTGTGTAGTACATATGGAGTCCGGGAATATGTGGGAACTTTTTCTACATTCTTCTCAGTTTTGTTTTAAACTTAAACCTGCTGAAAAAATTAATGTCTGCTTTTAAAAAGCAGCACAAAAGTGAACTTTTTTTTTTTTTTAACAAAGTGGCAGTCTGGGAATGTGGCTCAGTGGTAGAGCACTCATGCACAAGACCCCCAGGTTCAATCCCCAGCACCATTAAAAAAAAGGAAGAAAAGAAAAGGAAAACCAATTTCTCACATCAATTCATTCTTATTATTCACAGTTGCACATTATTTTCTAGATACCCAGATGATGAATAGATTTATAAACAGATGACTAAGCTTAAATAGATACAAATATTTGCATAAAAAGAATTCATAAAATATGTTATGTTAATAACATGAAGTTTTACTTAAAGTTGAAAACTAAAAAAAAGTAAAAGCAAAACATGAAGTTAAATAATTTCTTCATTATAAGAAATATTTATAAAAGAACTAACTGTGGTTTTAGAAATATGATGAAACTACCTGTTTCAATTTTAGGCCATTTCTTTCACTGATTCCACTTTAGGATATCAGCAATCTTAGCAATACTTACTTCCTCCCTCTTTCCTCATAATTTTAGTTATTGATGTTCTTATACCATCTATGTTTATGACATTAGCATTTAGCTTTTAACCATAATTTTAATAATCCATCTAGTTTCTATATTTAAAGGACATGATATTTTTTAACTAAGTTTATGAGGAAACATTATTTTGAACAAGCCTCCTACACTAGGCCCCGGCAGATCAGACCAAACCAGAACAGAGTCTCTATGTTAGGTATCACGCAAACAAACTGAACTTTAAAATAGGCTAGTTTTCCAAAATTCAGTAGATTCCTATCAACCAGGGCAATAAGGTAGGGCCCTCTGTTTTAAGCCTGTAAGGAAAATAACCTTCAAATGACTGATCTACTTCTTTTCCCTATTTCTGCTTTCTTCAATTTTTATTCTGTCTAAAAAGTCAACGGCCTCTGCTCAATTCAATTCAGCTTTCACACTATTGTATAAAATGAGATGTCAGCCTATTCTAGAGTCCCAAATGAAAGCCAATTTCATCTTTAAATTTATTGTAATTTTTGTTTTTTGACAGTATTAAGCAGTAATCCTCAAATTCTCTGTTCATGTGATTTTTATTTTATTTTTATTATTTTTGTTTCAGATTATTTACTTAGCTATTAATTTATTCTTTCCTTCTTTTCCTTCTTCTTTTTCCTTCTCTTTTCTAATCTTTGGTTTACTTATTTGCCAAGATTGATTTACTTACTATGCATCTACTTTTTGGGACTCTATCTATACATTTTATGATTTATTTGTTGTGATAGATCATGGTTAAATTTTAGACTCTCTCCCCATGAGTGTATTTTTAGTGCATTAATCTTTTTTCCCCATTTTTCTTTTTCTTTTTTTACCATGAGCTGTAAGCTGTGTACTATGTACTGTTTCCAATTTTCTACAGCCTGAGGAAATGGAAAACAGATGGGAAAAACCTAAGCTGAGGGTGTGTGAGTTCTTGGTATAGCCAGGGTTTATTCTTTCTTCTGAGATTTTTTACAACAAAATATAGAGTAATAACTTTTATTCCTTGTAGTTGGAGCTAGGGTGAGCTGGTGACACTGTCTCAATGGGGACAGATGAGAAAGATTGGTGTCCCAGGATCCACAGCACATGGTTGAGGTGGAGGATGGTGGGAAACACCCTTCCCTTGACAACTTGAAGTCCAGACCATTTTTAATCTTCTTTATATGTAGCCCTTACATTTCTCCAAGAAGGTCAGTTCCCCGCTTCACTTTTTTTTCTATTTTTCTATCATAGAGATTCCCAGAATTTTTCCTGATGTCACAATCCAGAATTTCCAATGTGTTTTCATTTTTCAAGTTGCTCCATTTCCCTGGAAGATCAGAACTGGAGGAAATATCCCTTGTCATTCAAGCACATCATTTGAGGTCCCCTGTCCACAAACAGGGCAACAAGTGAAAGACGTCTACAGATAAGAAATCATCTTAATGTAAACCCCCAATAGAAAAAAGCAATTCCTAAATCACATGCTAGGCTATTTATTTCCTTTGGCCTAACTCACACAGAAAAGTTAGGATTTCCCTAAAGGGAAAAAAAAAGTCTTGGTTAAATTGTATCCAGCCCTGTCATGAGGACTTTTTAAAATACTTAAACACTTCTTTTGACAAGGTGAATAAAAAATTAAAAACAAAGACATTAGTAGAAATATTAGATATAATCATAAAAAAATGGAAGCAACATTTTTATTCTCAAAAAGAAAAACAATTGTGTAAGCAATGGTAGTTTTTTATCAAGAGATCATGAAGTTTAAAATCTTGTGTTTAAATAGCTGTCGATAGGGGCTGGAATGGTGGCTCAGCAGTTACTGTTTGCCTGGCAAGCGCGAGCACGTGGGTTCAAACTGCATCACCAGATATACAACACAGTGTTGGATCAACAAAAACCACATGAAAAACTAAATAAAATTGATTCTCTTTCTCTATCACTGTCTCTCTCTAAAAACAAATAAATAAACAGCTGCAAATACCATAGGTAAAATTGTGATAAAAGTTCTAACACAGCCACCAAGTCTAAAGTATCTGTGCTGTTCCTTGACTGACACTCATCACCAGTGCAGTATTGGCAATGCACAGAGAAGGAGAGATCAACAAAGGGATGAACCTGCCCAGGCTCTAGAGAAAAGCAGCAATGACTGCACAGATACTCTAGCAGTATCAGTTTCAAAACATGACTACCAAATACTGGCCCACATCTCAAGGATGCCAAAACTAGAATACTATGCAAATGTAATATTTTTCTCCTAATGTGATTTGATGTGTCTTAATGAATTCAGGCCATTTAAAAATCTCAAAAGGAATATTCCAAGATTGAAACTCTGCCAAAGTTCTGAGCAGCCACATTCCTTTTTGTTTTTTTTTTTTCCTTCACTCGGCTTCTAATTACTATAAAATTTTGACAAGTGGTTCACACATTCAAAAATCCATGGTTGGCTCCTCGCAGATTGCCCAGATCCTTTAATCATCTCAGCCCTGGCAGCTGCATAGATGCAGAACAGGGTGCATAGCACAGCCAGTGAGGACTGTAGTGGCCTGGAGCCCCCTTCTTTCACAACTAGAGTGGCAGACAGGAAACAAACTAAACGCAGCAACAAAGCCAGAATGTCTATTCAAAGGCCAACTTAAATTTAATGAAAAAGAAAGTTTCTATCAAGCTGAAGAATCAGAGAAACCAAACAATAATTAGAGACATTTTACTTTGAGAGGAGTCAGGAAATGGCACCTTTCCATTTGAAGAAAGAAAGTTTAGGATTTTAAATACCCATTCAGATATTTTGAAAGTACGTATTCTGCAAAGATTTGTGTAAGATCCAAGGGGGAGGACAATAGGATGCTTTCCAATTCTCAGCACTTCATAGTTTATTTTTCAGATCTTCACAATTTTGTCCATTGCTTGATTTATCCAAAGTGAGATAATAATTCATAGAACAGATTGTTCATTCATTCACTCATTCAATAAACTATTTAGAGTTACTTTTCTAGCCATAAAATAAAATATAATTTCAGACCATGTTGTACGCAAGCAGAAAAATGAACAGATGAATAAGTACAATAAATAAAATTCTGGCTGGCTATCAGGAAATGACACATATTCATTGCTATATGGCAAGATAAATTTGAATAAGTTGTTCATGTGGCTTCACTTAAGTCACATGTAATAGAAAAAAATGGAACATAGGACATGATTTCTTATTGTGAAATGCGCCAATTACAAAACATTAAGGCAGAACCTGACACAGCGGTTGTTTAATAGCTATATCTCTTATAAGAGGTTTTCTCTGTATGGTATGAGGAAGAAATGAATAGAGAGTGTTCACACATGGCTGAATATAACAAATATTCAATGAGTCCTTAACATAAAAAGAGTAAGATAAAGAGAGGTAGCGACTGAGAAATTTAATTTAATTAGGAGTCACCAACAGAGATGTAGGAAAGGTAATGTCAAGAAAAACAAATGATTGAGAGAGAAAACTAATAGCTGCCTATATCCAGAGAACTTTGATTTGTCATCAAATGTATAATATTTGTGGTGCTTTAGAATTAAAGTCCTCTTACATATTGTCTGATTTTATTCATCTGTGGGGATAAACAACCTTTTCTATGGCTTCTATATCAGGTAGCTCAAGCCAAATTCTGCAGCAGTACTGAATAATCTCTAAATCTCAGTGTCTCCAACAGTATAATCTTAGTTTATATTACATGTCTTTTCTAGAGTCTATGTAATTCATTGTTTTCATTCTGGAACTTGTAATAAGATGAAGAAACAATGCCTATTTAGGGCATTTTTGGTATCATGGCAGAGGGAAAGAACGTTGACAGGACATGATGGTCCCAGAAGCTTCGGCTCATCAATGGTGAACATTATTTCTGTTCACATTTATTACTCAAACGAGTGATAGATACAATTAGAATCAATGCATTGGGGTATATAATCCTCCCAAATGAAACAGTAGAAAATATTTCATGTAATAATATAAATCTAATAGAGGGTCCATCTTCACAAAAAGAGAAGCTTATAAATTAAATGAGTACTTACAAATTACTGAGGATATTAAATTAGTATTTTATTCTGATTTTTTGGTCAATGGTAGATTCGGATATCCTCTCCTTATATGGTAGGTGCATCCTCAACAAACAAAAATTCCCTCAAGTGTTTAGCTGATGCATCTAGATATATAAAACCTAAGCAACCAGCCTTTTGTGATGCTACCGAGATAGCAGATCTGAATTATGATGCTACCAAAATACTTAGATAATGATTGAAATCTAATTTGAAGGAGAATTTCTGAAGCCTAAAACATATAAAAGTTGTGAAAAGAATTAACTTTAAAGAGAAAAAGAGAAAAAGCAGCTTTGTCAGCTCAAGCAAGATCACTGCTGACATCTACTGGATGGAAAATTAAATAAAAAATGTAGTTGACATGAGAACTGATGTTCTGGATTGGAAGTTATTCTTATACAGTATCATGGCAAGTAAGCTATTTCTAGCATTTCATTAAAAATTTGACACTTCTGACAGTTCATACAGAGCACCTACTTTATGCTGGGTTATGCATGGGAAATGATACCAAAGAGCATCACACTTTAAGGTTGGTTATTCATTACACCATAAACTGTATTAGCTGTCAGTATATAATATCTCACCTAATCTTATTGTCAAGAATTCTGAAGACTGAGATTTTATTTACATGTAAGCTAACGAGTTTTACACAGTTGTGTGATCACATGCAACTCCTGATTTAGAAAAGATGGACTAATGATAATAGCAGCAACGAGGGTATGAGCACTTCGCATACTGTGCATCCAAGTCCCAATTTCTACAAGACTAAGTGAGAACGGCCAGAAAGCACTGGCACTTGCTGTGGTTTGTGTTATAGGAAATGAACTTTGTGCTCAGGATCCTAATATTTTATAATAGGCAATAGCGTGACTTTTTTGCTGCAGAGGGAGATGATATCTTCATTATATTTGGCAGTAAGAATACTTGCTCTTTGCTCTGGAAGGAAACACAATCTCTGCCTTACAAGTTTGTAAGGTATTGTATTGTACATATTTAAAAATATCGTTCAGAAAAAATATGCTACTTCTCAAGACATGCCAAAATGTAAGAGATCTTCCAACAATATCTGTCCCTCATTGCTATTCTGATGTGACTTTTGGTATATTTCCCCCTTGACCATACCATTCAATTAGCCACTCTAATATGAATAACATAAACTATGTCTAAATACACTAATTTAGTTAAGATTATCATTTAATTAAGACTGTTATCACCAGGATTCCAAGAAGCAAAAAGAGGTTAATCTGCAGTATTGACCCTTATCCCGCAAGACTCAACCAGCTAAATGAATTCCATAAAGCATCAAGGTCTATCTTAGAAATCTAGGTAATTTTCTCCTCATAGTTGCATTTACTTTTCCGCTTTTTCTAAAACCTTAACTCAGATCCCATAAGATGTATCAGTGATTATACAGACTCCACCTTATCATATAAGGAGAAAAATCTAGGACATTTCTATCTTCTAGCACAACTCTAGTCATTAAATTATGAATGATTTGAATGTTTTCCAGAAATGAACTGATGTTATTGATCACTTTAGCTAGGTTAAGGACAAATTTCTAATTTAATTTCTCCCATTTTAGAATAACTGGCCACAGAACCCACTTAAATGACATGATTCTCACCAGAAATCTCCCTTAAATAATTCAGGGTAGCCAAAGTTTAGAGAGATTTCCACAGTCGTACATAGGCTAAATGATCTATTTGTGTTTTCTTAAATATTTGAAGCCTGCTAAGGTCAGATGACTGTTTTCAGGAGAAAACCAGTTAATACCTGGCTTACACATAAGAAGCAAATGCACATGGCACTCATGGAAATAGAGTATTGTTTAAAATTGTTGGTGTCTCCAAAGCAGGAACTCCATTGAGGAGAGAAACAAGTAGACAGGGCATCTAATGTGGTCTTCTGTCTGGCCATCAGATTTTTGCGATCAGACTGGTTCCGTTAAAATCATTGGATCAGGTGCTTGAATTGGAGGACCTGTTAGTTCAAATTGTCCTGTTTATCTTTGTCACCTGATGGATGGGATTTATTTGCTTTTGGGGACTGAGCAAGAGTCACAGATATGGGAGTAGGTGAGACATCCAGATGTGTGTGCAAGTGTTTTCCATGGGAGGTGCAGGAGATGCTTTTTCCAATAGACTTCTTAGTAAGGTTAACCTTTTGCCCCAAGTTTTCACTCATGCAAATACGTCAATGAAATTGACATAGGTACATTAGAACATGTTGGAAACAATAATCTGGACATTTTGTATAATTTATCATTAATATTAATTATAATATTAAGACATTAGTATTAACCTTTCAATGAATAACAGAATATCGTTCTTCACCACAAAATAAATGTGCCTCATATCAGTATCAGTAACTTCACCATTTTATAATCACCTCCTGCTCACACCTAGACTTTTCTTCCAGAAAATACGAGTATGAGAGAAATAAGGGAATTTTTATAAAATAGACCACTTTTATATTCCCCAATTTGTTTTGTGTGGACTTCAGTGGGAGGAGTCAATGAACCATATAGTCAACAAAGAGATCATTATCCTATGATCTGGGACCATGCCAATCCAACATGACATTTGTCAGCTGAATCAGAATTAGGTTTGCACATGCAGGCCTCCTTTTTGCCATTCAAAGGGCATACGAAGCAAGATGGTATAGTTTGTCAGTAGGGTAAAGTAAGAAGCTTCATGTCTAAGAATAATCAGGGAAGAATCCTGAATTTTCAAAATAGCTCTATTTAACCTGTCCCACTCTTTGGTCCTGATTTTCATTAAAGACACAGTCACAAAAAGATGATCCTTTTCTGGGCTTAATGGAATTCAGTCATCACACTCCTATACTATGTTGTATAAACCAAGAGTAAGCAAGAAAGATTGAATCAGAAATAATTTGACTAAATTTTCGTGGAGGTTGTTGCAATGCGTGTGTAACAATATCACTTATCTATGGATAGAAGGGAATACAGAAATCCATCTAACACTTAAATAATTAATTCATTGTTATGGAACTTTTGTGATAAAAAGCACTTAGCAGTTGACAAAATGGCTTGGAAGGCCACCACACAACATGGATTAATTTCAGTGGCTACTCTTGTAGCCAGAACCTTATCGTGGACATCTACATGCATGACCATGATGGATACATTAGTAGCTATGATGTATTTTCACAGTTAGTTAACCTAAAGAGGATTAACTCTAATCCTTCAGTTTGACTGTACCAAATGGTGACAAAAACATCTTGATGAGAGCTCAAGAGCCAGGGAAAATATAAGAAGGTCCATAAAGTGGAGTTATTACTTACTAAACAGAGCAATTAAGACCATTATGGTTCTGCACAGCAGGTTTAGAGGTTGAACAGATGCAACAACCAGTGAGAGCCACTTGGGTTTCAGCTGAACTGTGGCATTGATGAACAAGGCCCACGCAACGAACTAAAGCTGCAAATGAGCCAGAAGTTTTGCTTCAGGCAATGGAGCAAAGGATAGAGATTCATCAAGGGTATGCGTATTAGAACTGATATAAAGACAAGATGTTATGATAAATAGAGAAACAATTTTGTTTGACATGTGGCTTGATGGACCTTTATAATCTTGCTTGTCACTTAGTATAAACTGACCCATGTCAAAATAGAAATATGAGGGTGCAGGGTCATAAGGTCAATATAGGTCTAGTGCTCAGTTTGAACAAGAACCAATAATAACCTACTAGCTCTTTTATCAAGAGTGTGCCTGGTAGCCATACCAAAAAGGGGGCAAGTTCAAAATCCCACAGGAAGCCTCAGATGACTGTCACCTTTCTTTCTTAAGGGATCCACTCAACACAATTATTAGTCACAGAAATTTGTGGCTGTAAGTGTCATTAGAGAAATCCAAGAAAGATAAACCCAAAGAAAACTAGGCGTAGGCAAATCTTAGCCAATTGATAAAATCCAAGGACTAAAGAGAAAATCTTTATAGCAGTAAGAGAAAAAAATAAGAATAATGATCAATTTCTCTTTAGAAATTAAAAGCCGAAGATAATGAAATGACATCTTTGAATTGCTGGGGAAAATTCTATACAGAAAAGCTGTCCTTCAAAGAGGAAGGCAAATTAAGGACACTTTTAGATGAAGAAGAAAGTACCTGAGACTTCAAGAAATGCTGTATTAAGTCTTTCACTCTGAAGAAAAAAGTATCAGATGATAAAACATGGATTGCCAAAACAGATGAAGATCACTGAAAATGGTAACTATGCAAAGACATGTAATCCTCTTAGTTTTTATAAATGGTATAGATTTATAACAAAATTTTAATACTGCATGATGTGTATAATACAGAAGTATAAATATATGCAATAGCACAAAGGGCAATGTGTTAAATTGAATCAGACTATTATTGCAAGATTCCTGTTGCTCAGAGAAATAATTCTCAGTAGATTGTGATTAAATATTCATACTATAATCTCTAGAGTAACCACTAAAGAAAATAAGGCAAGGTAGTACAACAAAAATAGCCAGTAGAAGAATAATAATGGAATATAGAAAATACATTTGTTTAGCCCAAACGTAGAAAGGAAAGAAGAAAAATAGTAACACAAAATAGATGAGCCAAATACAAAACAAATGCCAAATGACATGTTTTATATATCTATATTAATATGAATATGAGTTACAGGCACTTTAAAAACAGAAATTGTCAGATTAGATAAAAAGCAAGATCCAACTATTTACCTCTTACAAAAGATGCATTTTAGTTAAATATAAAATTAGGATGGGCACAGTGGCTTATGTCTATAATCCCAGCTACTCGGGGATGCTGAGGCAGGAGGATTGTAAATTTGAGGCCAATCTCAGCAGCTTAGCAAGACTCTGTCTCAGGAAAAAAAAAAAGGCTGGTGATGTAGCTAGATGGTAGAGCACCCCTGTGTTCAATTCTTGTGTTCAATTCTTAGTGCCAAAGATATGATATATACATGTATGTGTATATATATGTATACACACCATATATATTTTCTTTATATTTATGTTAATTTGTAGTTGATGTTCTCACAAAGAACAGAGATTCTATCTTAGGTAGTTGAACTTGAGCCTTAAATTAGCTACAAATATTTAAAGGCAAAAATGTTAAAGCCAAAACTGGGAGTCAAACCAGAGTTCACTGTCATTAGCATCATCATCATCTAATTATTATACTATTATTGTTAAGACAGTAGTACAGTCCTATGACCTAATAAGAAAAAAAAATGAAAATCTGAAAGAAATTTCAGAAGAAGAAAAAGGTGGATCTGACTATATTATAGAATTAGACATAAGGGTGAAAATGACTTAGGGCTTACAGTGGCATTCTCAGATTAACATTTTGTAAAGCAACCCTTCTTTGAGCTGATTCCGTGATTTTAGTGATTATCATAAAGGAAGCAAATATAGTTAAGTCTATTTGATTTCCTTTTTTGCAATTTGGCCTCATTCAGTGACAAATGGGTTCCAGGGTGGACAGAGAGTTGCTATACAGAGTCTTAAGTTGTGAGAGCTGACCAGAATCCAAGTAAATCAAGAGAAAAGAAATTGAGTTTCTATCAACTTTCTTCACGAAGTTTTTCCTCCTATTTGTCAGCCAAATTTGCCCTATCAGTGCTATCAGAATGCTCAGATGTGTTTTTCTCCCTCCTAACCTCACTAATTCTTGCATGTGCTCTTGAATATAATAGAAAATTTTTTCTTGCTGAGGAAGTAAAACTCCAAACACACAATTTAGTTACGATACAAAGAACCCACAATGTGTTTGCCATCTCAATGCAATATACAAAGATGTACATTGCTCATAAGAATCAGAAGTAAGTCCTACTCATACAAACACATTCAACTTCAGTATCTCTAAGTTATGAAAAAAATGATACCTAACATCAAAGCTGCTTTTCTCTTCCCATGAAAGGAAAATGATCATCCTAAAATCAGTCTGGGAATCTGTGTGAAGATCTGGATTGATAGGACAGCATCTGGTGTTCATTGCTCTGCTGTTAGTGTTGCTTTGCCTTCACTTAGGATGTTTTCTGAACATGTTTTCCTTATAATGTCAATAATGCACCTATTTTACATAAGCTTTATGTGCTCATGGCAGAATAAGACATGCCTCATGGGGGAAAATATCTCTAAGAAGGAGACAGTAATAGTTCAAATAATTCCCAACTGCCCTGAGGAGATAAGATATGAAGAAATGAGTAGAAGTCCGAATATAGATTGAACAAGAGACATTAAGTACACAAAATGCTATTTTAGGAAGGAAACTACCTCATATTAGCACACAGTTTTAGCCCCAGATGTAGCGATTTACTACAGCCAATACTGCAAGGCTGATTAGAGTTACTATGTCTTCCAAAAGCACCTACAATTTTCTTCACTTACCTGCAGTAGATTCCTCAGCCAAAGCAAAGGCAACAATATTCAATGGTAAAGACAAAATAATTGGGAAAGTATATTGCTTTCCAGAAGGTTAAAAAATACAGTTTTGAACAAAGTTTATATTTCTTTGGACTAGTTATTGATCTTGTTTGTTGGACAATTGTTCTTTGAGTATGCAAGGGAAGAATTAAGCCTCATTAGTAACAGTAATCTCTTACGTATTCTACTATTCACTCATCAAGTCACCAGTGGTCTACCTGTTTAGTCTGCTCTGGGTTAAAATCAGTATCTTGCAGAATCTTGACTATCATTTTATAAGATTGCTTCCATTCATCTTATATAAAAGAATGGAGATCTTAAATGGGGAACATGTGAAAGGACAAAGGTAAGACAACAATAGAAAGCATATGACATTTAATTTACACATATATAATGAATTCCCAAGGAATTCAGTGGCTTTTGGTATGGATTTGCAGCTTTAGTTATGGCAGTGCTGATAATCTCTATGCAATATAATAGGGAACTAATGCTGAGCTTCACTGAGTTCTCTTTTTGGGAGCCTCCGACATCTGCTTCATTCTTAGGATGCCAGTGGCTTTTTTTTGTTGTTGTTTCTTCTTTTGCTTCTGGGACAGCCCTTAGCAATAGATTTCCACAGAAGCTGTATTTTGCTTCCACAGGCTCTGCTCAATGCTAGCTTCCTGTTTTTCATATCATCAGAAACAATTATGGGATACTTAAAGTCCCTGCTCTCCACTTGCACCCTAGGGCTGTGCTCACTGTCATCCATGGCCTCTCTATGAGATTAAGATTCTGTTGGGTGCTGTTAAAATAGAAAGGACATTTCAAAACTTCATCTGTGGGGAAAATCATTTTCTGCCTGGAGGCTTTATAGGAAAAGCACTGCATTCTGATCTAAGCCAATACAATATGGTCATTCACAATTGGGAGGTTCTCTTTGGTTGACACTGGGCAGTCTCCAGTAGTATAAAGATAGTTGAGAGCTATAGGCATCCTCCTACACAGATTCATTCCCACATGGTCAGCAACAATGAAAGCAAATTGTGCCATGCACATTAGCATTTATTAGCAGTCATGCACAAAAATAATCATCATGGAACATTTCAGTAATATCAATAAGGTCTCAAGCCTCTGTCTGTTTCCTTGTTCCAACATCACCTTACATGATCACAACACACAGATGTGACATTCATTCCAGAGGCAGAATTCACTTAACATTGAAATTGAGGTACATGTCAGTTTCTGTGATAGGTGGTTGTCAAAGTTAAATGTTATGTGTCAACTTGACTGAGCTGAGATTGCTGAGATATTTGATTAAACATATATTCTGAATCTTTCTGCAAGGGTGTTTTTGGATGAGTTTAAAATTTAAATGGAGGGGCTGGAGTGGTGGCTCAGCACTTATGGCGCTTGCTTGGCATACACAAGGATGCAGGTTTGAACCCCAGCACCATGTATACAACAAATTGTCTGACTATCAAAAATCACATATAAAACTAAATAAAATTGATTCTCTCTCTCACTGTCCCTCTATGTATACTTTTTTTTTTAATGGATAGACTTTGTAAAAGAGATTGCCCTCCCTAAAGTAGGTGGGCCTCTTCAGTTCTGTTGAAGACCTACCTACTAGAACAAAAGCCTGGATAAAATATATTTCTTCCTACTGACTTCTTATGAACTCAGACATTGCTGTTTCTATGCTTGCTTGTTTCTTAAACTTTGATCCTGGAACCCCACTTTTTCTGTTCTTCCTGGGTCTCAAGCCTACTGACTGCAGATTTGGGAATGTGTCAACTCCACAATCTCATGACTCAATTCCTTATGACAATTTCTCTCTTCCTTCTTCTATTCTCTCGCCCTCTCTCTCTCTCTCTCCCCTCTCCTATATACACACACACACATACACACTCTCTCTCTCTCTCTTTCTCTCTCTCTTTTTACGGATTCTGTTTCTCTGGAGAACCCTGACTCATACAGAGGCAAAGCAAAGTTCTAATGTCAGAACCTGAATCTATAATCTCATTCTTCAGGACTGAGCCTCCCTGGTTTGCTGATTCTTGCTCTCTATTCATACAAAGGTGTTGGGGTGGTCCATGCTGCCAGAAAAAGCAACTCCCCTCTGACCTCAACTCATTCTAAGCACTATTCAATTCACCATCCAGTACTTTCATTTTTAAGGGCTCAGAGGTGGATTGCAGGTAAAGACAGCTAAAGCCTCTGGCCTGGAGGCTTGTGGGATTATAGGCCAGTGTATTCCCAGTTAACGAGCTTTCAGTGTTCCTAACTGGGACTAACTGTCCCTAAGTTATACATTGGAAATAACACACACTTTCCTTGCTTGAGGTGTCCATTCCCAACCAGCAGGAACCGGACCGCTCTCACTCAATAGTTAACTGAGATTAAAATAGACCCACTGGTCTTGAGTTCTCCAAGCACTTTATTTCTCCCTTTACCGTGGCTAAAGGCCTCCAAGTGCTTCCCACCTTCCCTCTTTTAGAGGCAAAGCCTTTAAAACATCCTTTTTAGAGTCAAGGCTATTCACATTTAGAGTCCCTATTTCTGGGGCCGGGGCTACTACCTGCATCTTCTACAGCTGCTGATCTCTCCACCGTCGCTGCTGCTGCTTCGCTTCTCCTGACTAGTCGCTACTCTCCTGACTAGTCGCTACTCTCTTTATTTATCTATTACAATAATCAATAGGGGTACAGTGCAAACACATTTATCCAATTGTAACAAATGAGTGGCCAAATAGCTTAGTCCTGTGGTCAGGCAATCTGCTAGTAGGGAAGATACAAGCCGGCTGGGACAGAGTTGTTTACCACCAAATCTTTTACAAGCCAGCTGGTCCTCTCACAAAGTTGTTTACCACCAAAACTTTTCTCTGACATTTGGCCAGGCGTCATGTTGGGGTTGGTCCCCAACATGAGGCATTTAAAAATCAAATACAATAAAACAGGCCCCATAATGCAGGTACGTGGACAACAAATCCCTTCTGCATAAACCAGCAATTTCCCTTCAGCAGCTGCAGCACCAGGCCTCCCTCTTTCATTAGCTTATATTCTGTACCATGAGGTTTGCCAAGCAATAGAGCATTTCATACCTTGCACCAGACAAAATATTCATATTTGGACTCTATTATCAATACTTTCAAGAGCATTTAGAGACAAGCATTTTAATGTGACACATTCTCACAGGCTTGTATTCAGCATCTGCAGTGCAAAAGCTTTCCTGAAGATATAACATTTCATTGCCAAGTATAAATGTGTCTTTCAACACTTCATGGGAGCAAATTTCATGGCTTCTGGGTCCTTTAGAATTTGAAAGTTCACAGATACAAAACAGACATTCATTATAGGTTATTCAGTCTCTTAGTTGAATAGGTCTATCCTTAAAATGAATGCAGTTCTTGAAATTCTCCTTCATGCTCATGTCTATTCCTTTGAGAAAAAATATGTATGTGTAGATATACGCATGTATTCATAAACACACACACACACACACACACACACACACTTTTGAGTGTTTTTATGGTGCTAAAAATACCTCGGAGCACTGGGCTCTTTTATGGTCCCTGTGAAGCTCTGGCATGTAGATGAGCTCATCCAGGAACCAAAGGCTTTTTCCTCTTAGTAAGAAACCTATATTTTAGCATAGCCATTATGATCACCGTCAGAAGTGAAGTCTCTTGATTCAGCTGAGCTGTGCCATCAGGACACTTAGTTTAATTGTTACCAACCACACACAAACTATACTGATTTTTCAGTTTCCACTGCAATGGCCAATTTAAGTTCAAAACAGATGAACAGATGAAAGTTACCATTTCAAGCTAAAGATATCCAAATAGAGAATCTATTTCCTCTACAAAAGTAGTACTCAACACAGGAAAGCAACAAATTGAGGGAACTTTCCAGCCTACCTTGGGTGCTTCCAAAGACACGTTTGTTTCCCTTCTCTTGCCTCCTCAAATCACGTCAAGCTATCAGGAAAAGTGCACCTTGATTTTGATTTCCAGGGGTATAATAACAAAATGCTCATTCATTAAGCTCAGCGTCTATTATTGGGGCTACTGTTTGGGCCATGTTGCCTAAATACAGTCTGAAATGGAATCATTTGCAACCTGGTCCCCAGGTGCAGTCAAATAATATGCCAATAATAGATTTCATCACTTGCTCATAATAGGCCAATTAGCTAAATGCAATAGGTCAATCAGTTACTTGATTGAATTACCCTGCTATTTGATGGAATTTAGCTTCCTGCTTAGTTAAAACAAGTAACATGGAAATAATAAACTAAGTAGGATCCTTTCCAGTATGTTAGATTCAGTAGTAAATTTTTATGGCCTAAAGGAATAGATTGCTATAGAACTTTCTAGATTTGAAGAGGAAATCAACAGGAGAGGAAGAATAGTGATTTAAACTTTGTTCTTGCGTCTCCTTTCTCCAGAGTCATTTTGGAAGCCCCTGCCAGGGTGAGACAGGTTGCTACAGGCTATGAAAGCCAGACAGTTCCATTTTGGCATATTTTGGTTTTGCTCAATGGGCCAAAACACCTGGCAGGCACAGGCAGAAAAGGGCTACAATTTCCAAGTGCTTTCAGGGTCTTGAGCAGAAAAAGCATCTTCAGAATGGTTTCCAGAAAGCAAAGAAGAGAGCATAGTGGGTGATTATGTAGGTAATGGAAGAAGACAGAGGCAGGGGTCTGGAAGAAGACACAGTGTTCTGGGGTGGCTAGGCATCACCCTTTTACCCAGAAAGGGGCACGCTTCGCCGTCCTTACAGATTTTTGCCCCTGCACAGCAGGCAGCAGCAGCAGGGTGCAGCGTCTAATTAGTAATCAGATCAGTAACAGCTGCACACTGCAACAGGAAAGGCGAAAGCCAGAGGGCTAAAGGAAAGAAAAATGCACTGTGTCTTCGACTGACAAGCCCTAATTGTCCTGAAGGGATGGGAAAGGATTAGCCTTCTAAGGAGCACATTTCCAAAAATACCAGGCAGAAACCTCAGGGCTTTCAGGCTGCTTAGAAGTCTGTGTGCCCTTTCGTTTATAGGAGCAGTCAGCCTTGCAGCGCCAGGGCTGGTTATATTAAAGTGAATGGGGAGGAGGAGCTGAACAAATGGGCCTGTAACAGGCTAATTTCCAGGTCAGCATTTAGGAAGGCATGCTTAGGCAGTATAGTGATCTTTTTTTCTTAAAGCAGCTTTGGTCATTGCTAAGGTTCGAAATCCAGCTCTGCGACCCATGGTTTAAGTTCAAATTCCAGCTCTTCAACCCATGGCATGACTGAGTAACTTTTCATCTTTGCCTTTGTTTACTCAGTCAGAAAATGAGCAGACTAGCATTCTTGCAAGGCACGGAACAGATGATGGGTATAAAGAGCTTACATGCTTGGCACAGAGTCTGTGAACCACAAATGTTCCCTGCCATTTCTCATGACGCCCGCATCCTAGTTTGTGGCTGTGCTGAGGAAAAAGTCTTTATAGACTTCTATGCTTTCTCTTGAACTCAAGAATATGTGTGCTAATATGGTCCCTTTACGTATTCCTTTTTAATGAGGATTAGGGTAGGTGATAACAGGAAGGAAGCTAACCAACTAACCTCTGGGACATGGCAGCATGCAGGAACATATTCTCAAACAAGAGTGACAGATTTCCACACTGGCAGAACTGGAGGATGATCACTGTTTTTGTCTTTTTCTTTCCATATTTGATAGAATTAACAAAGTTTCTTAATGCCCACTCATGACAATTTTCATAGCATGTTCCTTGCTAATTCCTAGTGTCACCAAGGACTACTTGGGAGAGCTTATCAATTTCCAGACATTTGTTGGAAAATGGCTGTTGAGGCGACCCGGCTAAGTGCTTCACACCGCTTAAGTATTCCAGGTGTGATGGGTCGGAATCTTTGGCTAAATTAATAAGGCGAGAGCCTCTATCTAAAGCTTGAATCACCTTATCAATTCAGCCTACTTTCTTGCCCATTTTCCTTTCAGAATACACGGCTGTCAGAACAGTTTCATTCCTTTTAGTTGAGGCAACCGTTTTATATTCATTTAGTTGCTGTGTGGCATTTTTATGTCAGCAAAATCATATTTGTTGTCATGAAATGACCCTAAGGTGTGAAACCATGAATTATCTTTAAAACCTTGTAAGAGGTTGGAGTTATAAACAAGTAATAAAATAATTTGGAGACACTGTTATTTTGCCACCAGATTTACCTGAAGAAACTCTTTTGTGGCAATATCAATTTATTACACAAATCCTTGTAAGGATGGTGAATGATAGTCCAATCTTTATTTACTTTACTTTCAAATTGGGAGAGAACAGGAAGAGAAAGATAATCTATAAGTATATTGAAGAATTAGAGAAATAATGTTAAAAATGAGCAAGCACTCTGAGGATCTCACATCATGTTTAAGGGCAGAAATGGGAAAATTGCTTTAAATCTGGTATGGAGTAATTAAATATATTCACACATATTTATATACGTAGTCTTTTATACAAGAAAGTAGCATTCCATTCTATGAAAATCACTTTGATCAAGCACACATGAAAGGTGTTTCCTTTCTTTCCTTTTATTGTCAATGGTATGTATACTTAGCATTTAGTAAGAAAAACTCTCTCAAAGAGAGTACATTTGTGCATGTGTGTGTATACACACACACACACACACACACACACAAAATGAATATAGTAGCAGCAACTATACAGCCATTAGTTACTGTGTTCGCCTGTTAAACAGCTAAAAATAGGAGCTGGGAATGCAGCTCAGTGGTAGAGCACTTGTCTAACGTGGACAAAGCCCTGAGTTCTATCTCCAGCATTACAAAAGAAAAAAGAAGTTTGAAAAAACAACTAAAATGACTCTTCTTCATGTTTTTCAAAATTTCAGTAATACAAACATTTGGGGTGGTGAGAAAGAGAGAGAGAGAATAACTGATTTTTTGTTGTTGCAACATATATGTCAAAACATGCATACAATGAAAACAGATGAAAGAAAAAGAGAAATGTAGGTGAAGAAAAGTTGAGAGACAGGAAAAAATCCAAAGAGAAGTACAGTGGAGAAGGAAAGCAATGGGATGCTAAAGCAATGCATTGGGGATTAGGGAAAGAAACTAAAAAAGAGAGAACAAGGAGCCGCAGTCTCAATTATCCATGAGTAAGATGCTCAGAAATAGCGCCCTGCGGGAAGAACATCTTTGATAAAGAATGGGAGAAAAAGAGGATGAAATGACTACTGCTTCTCTCATGATTGAAGAGATAATGGTGAAAATGAAATCTTGCCAACCCTCCACTAAAAGTACAGAAAGCAGTCTGGAAGGTAGTTTTCAAAAAAACATCATCTCTTACACTCCACCTCCTAAAATATATATAACTCACTTCCTTTTTATTTATTTATTTTCCCCTGTAGTCTTGTAACTTTTAGGGATTGAATTTGTCTGCCTGACTGCCCTTAACTTAAACAAATTGAGGATTTACAGTCTGCTCACACACTAGGAAGTCTGAAGGCAGGTATTTGCAAGCATGGGTCCTGCTGCTCAGTTGGGTCTCCAGATTTCTCTGACTCGCCGGCCTTTTCATTAAGAGTCTTAAGGTGGCTGCACCAGTACCAAGCCTCAACTCATACAGCAGAGGAGGAAAGGAACAGAAATGGGTGAGAGTCCATGAACCCATCTGGGTCTACTCCCTGTAAAGGAGACTTTCAGGGAGCTCTGTCAAATACTTCTACTTCTATCTACTTGGCCGTAACTTCATCATTTGGCCATCCTGTTTGGAAGACAAACAGGGTGATACTGTTTTACTTGTACTTTTGCTTGTTTATTTGGCTGTTTTATTTGTTCGTTTGTTTGCTTTCTTCTGCCCACAGAGTGAGGACATCAGTAAAGGAGCGAATGAATCCCAGATCAGCAGCTCTTTTTGAGTTTCATAAATTAAATTTACTGAAGCAACAACAGTAATAACAGGTCAGACTGGCTTTATTATTTGTTTTATGGGTGATATAAAAGCATTTTCAGTGAATATTTATGCCTTACAAAAGATAATTTGGGGGGCTGGGCTGGAGTGTTGGCTCAGCTATTGGAGCCCCTGCTTGCATGCATGAAGACCCAGTTTCAAACCCCAGCACCATGTACACAACTAAGTGCCAGAGAAACATAGGCCACAAGGAAAAATCAACACATAAAAAATTGATTCATTCTCTTTCATTCTCTTAAACATGAATGAGTGCTATAGCTGACCACTTAAAAAAAATAAAAAGATAGTTTAGGTCAGGAAGATGTCAGAAAAGGAAGCCCTAGATCATCCTTCCTTTCCAGAAACACATCAGATTAACATCAATTCATAAATAAATTCCTACCAAGAGGACTCAGAAACTAGTGGAGAGGCTCTTACACCTTTATTGAGCACAAAATTAGATACATAGAAGCTCTGAGGGAAATCCAAGACACCCTCCAGCCAAAATTCCTACTCCTGGCCACACCATGAGATTGAGAGGAACGTTCCCTGATCCCCATGCCAGCTTCAAGCTTTTTCCTGGAGAGGGAAAGCATTGGACCATCCACCCAAAGTCTGAACCTTCTTTGAGACTGCTCTAAGGACTGACTCTGCCTTGCTTGATGGGACCCAGAATGCTCTATCCTCTTAGGACCAGTGAGAAGAAGACATTGGTTCAATCTATCATTTTATTAGCGACCACAGGCTCCTCACACATGGGTTAATGCAAAATGAACAGTCAAGGTTCGATGTTTACGACTGTGGAGAGCTGTTACCAAATGCTAATGCTTACCTGAGCACAAGCACAGAACAAGGGCAGAGAGTGCAGAGTAACAAATATGACCATGCATCTCTGTGTGGGGAAGAAGATGATCGCTTTTCACACAATGCAGGAAATATTTCTCAGCATCACTTTAAACCACAAGGTCTTCCTGCATACTTTTCTCCCTCTGATAGTCACATCTCTCTCTCCTTCCAAGTTTTTCCTCGGGCTTGTCTCCTGCCTTCTGGTCAGTTATAGCGCTCATTCATATTTTCAAATGTTCTTATGTCTTATGCTACAAAACCAACAGCAAGCCCAGAAGTTCTCCAGTTGAAAACTTCATGGTATCCCCTAATTAGTTACATACATATGGAACAGCTATTGTTTATTTTTAGACAAAGGAAGGTTCTAAATTCTCAATAGGGTACACATAACAACAGGCCTATAGAGGTCTGTTGTTAGGTTCCGGGAGTTTGAACAATAGAGCAATGTAGAATGGGAACTCTGCAAGGACAAAGGTTCGTTTTCCTTGGTTAGCAGTGCCTGCCATGAGTCCCAAGGAGAACTTCATCAGCAAGTCTTGCCTTTGCTTCTGGTGGGACCCAGAACACCTTGTTTGTGGGTAATGGTTCTGTACGTGGTGGTATCTTTCAGCAAACACTATTCTATTGATTTTCTCATGCACATTTTCCCAACTGCTTTTGTAACAAACACAAGAAGCATGAATGTGTCTAATGCTTTTCAGCAGTACCAGAAGGTGTGCTCACCACAGGTTTCAGAAAAGTTGTAACCATTCACTGCCCCACATTGTGTGGCAAGTGTAGTGCCAGAGCTTACAGACATCATGCATTTCGTCTTTTAGACAGCCCTATGAACTAGGCTATTTTGTTGTTGTGCTTTATTTTTTGATGTACTGGGGATCAAACCCAGAGCCTCACACGTGAGGCAAGCACTGTATCACTGAGCTACATCCCTAGTCCTGAGCTAGGAAACTTAGCAGAGCATAACTAAAATATTTGGAGAAGAAGAGGGCCTCAAATACCCTAATTAAAACTACGTAATGCTTCTATTATTTATTATTACAGAAAAAAGTGAAAATACAATTTAGACTTCCTAATTTTTATAGATAATGTTTCTGCTGTTGATGGCTAAAATATTTCCTACCCAGCAATTTTTGGCCTGCCCCTGAGCGGTTGGGAGTAAGGTAACTTGCTTCTATTCCCTATAACTGGATTGCCTATTTGTTACTTGAGAAGGTAATTAACATATCTGCAAATTGTAGGTAAATAAGCTGAAGTTCATAAGCATTAAATAACTTGTCCCAAATTGCATAACTAGTACAAGGCAAAAAGATAAAGTTAGATCTCATGAGCCACAAAGTTGATTCTCTGACATGCTATTCTTAGCAGTAGTGCAGGCTTTCCCAATGTAATTCCAATCAAACTTGGAATGGCCAGATTGCTTATTAAAAAGATGTGTTGATAAATGCTTGATGGCATGCTGTCAACAAAACAAAGCAAAACAAAAAAATTAGTCCTAATTTTTGTCATTTTTGTCAATTCTGTGGTTTAAATATACTCTCCATGGCTGATTTCACATTACCAATGTGAGGGCTTTAAAGTGGGTTGGGGTGAGATGTGCACCAAGGCGCTCATTAGCAGTGTGAACCAGAGCATCACTGACTCTGTAGCAATTAGTACCACTGTCTGTGCTCTGCATTAGTAATTAATTACATGATTAATTTGTGACCAAAATAAGATACAGTACTATACAGGAAGGATGTCTTAGACTTTTCAGCCGGGGCAATCAGAATGGAATCCCAGCCATACTGCTAAATAGGTTCATATTCATGTGATTATGGGTAACTTATTCATCCTTTCTGAATCTCAGTTGCCTTATTTCTTACATGGAAATGATACCACTCACCTTGTGGGATCTGGTATTACAGAATAACACAGAAATTGTATTCCAAAGGGTGAGTGCAAAGTATATTTATTTCTCTACATATTAGCACTTATTCATCTTTGACAAATATTCATTGTTTAATAAATACAAAAGAATTTTTTTAAGAGAAAAAGGGAGAGGGATAGAGAGAGAGAGAGAGAAAGAGAATCTATTTTATTTAGTTTTTTTTTTCATGTGGCTTTCATTGCTCTGACACTTCATTGTGTACTGAAGCTGGGGTTTAAACCCATGTTCTCATGCATGCCAGGCAAGCGCAACAACCATTGAGCCACAACTCAAGCCCCAAAAGAATATTTTATTGACTTTATGGAATATATCTTTTTTGTTTTCTTAAAATCATGAAAAGCATTTTGTTTAATCTTTTGTTTTCCTTAAGGGGCTCAGCAGTTATTGTGCTTTCCTGGCATGGATGAGGACACAGGTTTGAACCCCAGCACCATGTACACAACAAAGTGTCAGAGCAACGAAACCCAAGTGAAAAATTAAATAAAATTGATTCTCTCTCCCTCTCTCTCTCTCTCACAGTTCCTCTCTCTCTTTAAAAAAATATTTTTCTTTAAAAACAGACTTACAGGCTATTAGTTTGCAGCTTCTAAATTAATTAATAAAACTGTCTTAGCAGAAAAAGGTGGAGTGAGGAGCCTGAGCAGGCTGGAGCGGCTGGATGACAAGGTGGGTGAGCACCTGGCAGAGGGAGGAGTCTGAATCTGCCTGATGGAATCACTCTTCCAGGGGACTTTTGGATCAGAACCGCTAGAAGAAATTCAGCATGATCTACTTTCTAAGAAATGGGGTTTTCTTTACATAGAAAAAGGAAAAAAAAATTTATCGTGGAAAGTGAAATAATTGATAGAATTGGAGAATGAGCTCAAGAATGGGGAGTGCTCATATAAATGTTTGAAGAGCCTCCTCTTTGTGATGGGTTGGCTAAGTTTGCATCAAGCTCACCCCTTTCTAATTCTCTAATGCTGGTGAAGTCATTTTATCTCTGGGTTTCATGTTAATAAGATGCTTTAAAGATTAAATGAGTGTCTGATTATGAAGTGCTTAGGTGGTGCCTAGCACATGGGAAGCATTTACAACACTGTTAGCTATTATTAATGTTCAAATAAGCACACTGAGTGGCAGAAACATTGGCTAAGAGGTCAATTTAAACTGCAGGTGTAAATTGTTCCGTGAAAATCTAGGGCATTTGGTAGTCTTAAAAAGACAAGGAAAGAAAAGCATGAAAGTAAGACCAATGTCTTTTTCTACACTTGGCTAATAAGAAAAATGTGCTATCTTGACAAAAATAAGGAATTCAAAATGAGGAGTCTTGTGATAAGACAAAGATGAGTTCAGTTTCAGATGTTAGTAAAATTCTAGTTAATAAATAAGGTGTCCTGTTAGCAGTTGAAGATGCAGGTCAAGAGGCAGATTGCCATTTATATATGACACAGTTCTGGACAGTGTATGGTGTGCAGCCCTGTGTGATCAGTGCTTTTGGAGGAAAGCAAATATGTAAAATACAACCCATGCTCTTCAACAAAAATGTGCAGTGTAACCAAAATGTCCTCCTTGCCCAAGCCCCTGGGATATCCAGAGATGCAGTGCAGAGTTTAGCTGGGAGAAAGGGAGCTGGAGAAATTGCACAGGGAGGGTGTGTGGTGGGGGACACAAGTGGATATAGAGCACTTGTGAGGTCAGGATTATGTTAGTTTGGCTCCAGTGGGGAAGTTCTAGGGTGCGTACTGTGTTGAAGCAGGAAAGACTGGCTGGGACATTTAGAGAGCACCACGATGTCAGGAGGAGGACTTTTCATTTAATGCACAAGGTGAAAAGTTTGCATTTTGGGTGTGTAGTTAAAACAAAAAGCCCTGCTTGTAAAGGATTCCTACGCCCATTTTATATAAAATGGAGTAGAGAAGGGGTATGAATGAAAGTTCGTGAGGTACAATCTGCCTCATTTAGCATTGATTTTATAAAGATGATAAATTCAAAGGAGGGGATTAGGAAAAGTGCCTTTAAGCAAAGTGGTAAAGCTGGACAAAGCAGATGGCACCATGGGAAAAAAAAATCTGTAACTCAGAAAAGAGATCGGGGATAAAACTGCAAATTTAGTAATCAGCTACAAATCACTGATGAAACTGGAAAGTAAACGGGGTGACTGAGGAAATGAATTCAAAAGGAAAGAAAGGTTCTGTGTCAAAGCCTTGGGTGATAGCTATGTGGAAGAAAAGGAGGAAGAAGAAAAGTTAGTGAATGGGACAGAGAAGAACAGGCCATTGCTGTGGAGGAGATGCTGATGACACCAAGCTGATCCCAGTGTTGGGTTTGTGTTCCACTGAATCAAAGAACGGACACCGCAGGACTCAAGCACAGCCAGTAGTTTTATTTAAGAAAAGGATAAGAAACAGGAACAGGGAGCAGAGCAGACTTCTCTGAGGAGAAGGAGGAGCCCGTTAACACCAGGTCTGTCTTTTCATCTTATCTAGAGGACTCTTCCCTCCACCAGACTTGATTGTCCAGCCGTTTTCCAACTTTCTCTGCATAAATTTCCATTTCTTATGATGTTTCTTTTTCTTGTAAATGGGAGGTGATTCTGAGACTAGGCTGTCCTTGGGATTCTGAGAGTTTGCTGTCCTTGGGTCTCTGTGTCCCTGCTCTGTCCTCTTACACTATCTGCTTATCCATTTTCTGATTCACTGAGACAATGTTGTATACTGATGAACAAGGACATGCGCATGCTGGGTCTCAGAGAGCCAAATCATGATTGGGGCTGAGTTCCTGGGACTTCCTCATTGTGTTTCAATCAAACAAAAGAGGATCTGTGGAAGAAAGAAGACAACACTGAGTTCTGTCTACCTCTGAGGAAGGGGCTGAATTGTAGGTGGCAAATTGGAAGTATCCAGAAAGAATTAAAGTCCTCTAAACTACAAATAAAAATTCAGTGGAACTTCCTGGAAATTCTTCTATGTGATGTATACCTAGATCAACTGATGTCTTTGGTTTTTTATTTTATTTAAAAAAATTTTTCAGAGTAACAACCATAGTTTATTAAAAGGGATGGGAAAGGGGAAAGGAAGACACTCTCATGGGAGAGAGTGGGTCCTTTCAGAGAGGAGAGGGACAGTGCACCCCAGCTTCCCTCCAGTTTTATTGGGAGGCCCAGGAAGTGTCTATATTCCTGCCCAAATCCACTTCTTGACTTTTGACCGACAGCACAAGAGCTGCATCGACTGCCTCCAAGAGAATGGTGTGCTGCTCTCAGAGTAGTTTTTACGGAAATTGAGCCCCACCGTTTTATCTCAATCTCCTACCCCTTTCATTGGTTTATTACCCTTTGAATAGTCGCCAATGAGCTTTCTGTTTAAGTCAGCCTTTCCATTTCTGTGACTAAAAAATCTGACAAGAACAATTTTAGGAGGAAAGGTTTACTTGGGGGCTTATGGTTTCAGAGGTCTTAATCCATGAAAGGCCAACTCCATTCCTTGGGACTCTGAGTGAGGCAGAACATCATGGTGGAAGTGTGTGGTGGAGAGAAGCAAGTCAAGGCATCACATCAAGAAGCAGAGACTCCAAGCCAGATACAAAATAAGTACCCGAAGGGCATGCCCCCAATTACCCACCTCCTCCAGCCACACCCTACTTGCCTTTAGTTACCGGTTAATCCCTATCAGGGGATTAACTCACTGATTGAGTTAAGGCTCTCATAACTAATCGTTTCATCTCAACCTTCCTAAATTATCACTTGTGAGCTTTTGAGGGACACCTCACATTCAAACCATAACACTTTTTTTGTGAAGATCTTGATGTTTTGGCTACCAGGGTAATGGTTTTCTGGCCTACTTGCAGTGATAAGGGAGGGTCCAGGACACCTGGAAGGGAGTGATAGGGACTTGAAACAAAAGTTTTTCTTATGGAGATGTAACTGTGGGTGGAGAAGTTTTGACTTACTAGGCTCCTTCTTGCAGCTGCTTTCTGTCAGATAGGCTCCCTGTAGCTTTCAGTCACCCTTCATTGTCTTTTCCCTGTTCACCCATTACAGTTGTAAATAATTAAAAGTTGTTTACTTGCAGTGGAAATGCGTAGCTGTACATAGACAGGTCTTGATAATGCAGCCGCACTGCACTGAGGAAGCCACTGCGTAGTTCCAGCCAGGGCGCACTGACACTCTGGGTAGGATATTCCATCCTGTTGACTGTAGGATATTTAGCAGAATGCATGGCTTCTATCCACCAGAGACCAATAGCATCCCTCCCCACTGTCATTACCAAAAATGTCCCCATCAAATACCCTCTGGGGGAAAACACGGCCTCCCTCCCCCTGCACTGGAACCATTGCTATAGTTTAATAGTAGACATAATATTTTTTTCTTGTCCCACAAGGGAAAGAAAAGATACCTAGGCAATGAAGTTCTTGGAGTATTAAAATTATTTTTACCATATTTGTGACATAAAGGTGTCACATATACATAAACACACACATATAGTTGCAGAAAGAAAGTTATGCTTTCAAGGCCTAACAAGTGAAAGAGGCTGAAGTTATACAGCAGAAAAATAAATTAACCATTATATCTCAACAGATATGCCAGAGGGTAGTATTTTCATTTAGTGGCAAATACAATTAAACAGACATTCGGTTTGAAGCAAATAAAATCCTCCATATATCTGGTGGCATCTTTACACTGATATAAATTGCAGTGAGAAGCAATTTGTATAAATCACTATTATTCCAGAGAGAGATATACAGACCAAGCAAATCTAATGTGACAGATGTTATAAACGTTGTCATTACGGTTTTTCATTTCAATTCAAACAGTTCATAGACTTCCTCCACTGATTGCATTAAGCAGGGGATTGGAGCTTCTCCTGTCAAGAAAGACAACAGCTTTCTCATGCAGCAATTTGCTTCTCAGGTTGAGATTTTTCACTTCCCATGGATGAATGAGGCTCCACAATATGGTACATAAAGCAAATCCCTTGACTCAGGAATAGGCTGAGAATCTATCACAGATTAAGACAAGATGAGTAAGAAAAACAAAGAACATCTGGTTAGTATCTAAAAATAATTTTAGATAAGTTTATTCAAAATAATAATGGATTTTATATTTTTCCATGGAAATAAACACTAAAATGCTCAATAAGTAATCGTAGCCATGATATAAATATGTAATCTAAATTCATGTATGCAGAATCTATAAGGGCTGTGTTGTGGCAGAAGATAAAAACTTTTTATTCCTTCAAGTGCAAAGGATGGTGTAGAGAAGAATGTAGCTGGCTATACTGTACATCTCTAAGGCATTCCATTTTTCTAGTATTTCATGAGAAATATTATTTCCCCTTAAGACATTTCCTAAAATAGGTATAAACTGTTACCTGTTGGGAGTGAACTGGCCATGCAATATTAACAGTAAATAAAGACTCTTTTGAGGTCAAGGTCAGAATCATAAGTCTTATTTTATATAAATATATTAATCTTAATATATATGATCTTTAGATAGTCAGACTCAAAATTCAGCAGTACTGACAGAGCAGATACCTATGCAAACAGAATATCCCAGGGTTCATCAGATATTATGGAATGAATTATGTTCCACCAAAATACATTAATTTGAACCTCAAACTCCCTTAGTGGCTGGACTTGGAGACAGGTCCTTTAGAGATGTAATTAAACTTAAATGAACTTATAAGAATGGGAATTTAATTTAATATGACTGGTGTCCTTATAAGAAAAGGGAGAAATACAAGGATGTGCGCTCAGAGAAAAGGCCATAGCAAGAAGGTGGTTATTTGAAAACCAAAGAGAGAAATCTCAGGGAAAACTAAACTTGCTGACACCTTGACCAGAAATTTCCAGCCTCTATACCTATGAAAAAATAAATTTCTGTTGCTAAAACCACCTGCTTTGTGATTGTGATATTTTGCTATGGCAGCCCTAGCAAACAAACACATCAAAGAAAGTTGCCTTTGTTCACATTTCCCAAAACCTCCATGATCACTGCTTCCATCACTTAGACTTAAAGCTTCTATCTCTGCAAATATCTCCAAAATTTCTTATGAATGCACATGTGTCTGCCTCTGAATGTGAATTTAGTAAGACTTACTCTTCTTCTTTCCCAGTGGAACAGCAACCCACGCAGGCCTGTAAAGAACTCTATAAATCCCTGGTCTCAGGGGTAGCTGTTCAAGAAAGTTTGGGTTACTATTAAATTGGTTGCATCACAATGATATCTGTATAAAATCTCACAGAGCTGCTGCTTGCCTTAAAAGCATAGCCTAGAGAATTCTATGCTGTCATTCTATTCTGCATGTCAGTTTCTCAAAAAAGAATGGTGCTCCCCATCCTTTGTGGAAATTGCTGAACAGATCTCAAAGCAACAGGGGCAAAGTACCTGACCTTACAAACTTTGTAATCTAGTAAGAAAAAAAATTAAGTCAGTAATTTTGTAATGAAAATGAAAACGTTTTCATCTAATGCAGTCCTCTTATCTGGTCTTGGAAGTTGGGGAAAGCCTTCTGAAGAAGCAACTCAAAGCTGAAGCCAGGATGATGAATAGGAGTTGGATACTTGAACAGTCAACGAATGAAGAGTGTTAGTGAGGACCTGGGGAAGCATAGATCTTGGGAATCCCAGAGAAGTAATGCCAACATGCTAGTCCACAGTGAGCATGGATAATGTGGCTGGAAAAGAGGGTAGGAGAAAGCAAAGGTGTGAATCCCGGTTAGGGAGGACAGCAGGAGAACGCAACCTGATGCTTGCAAACCTCTTTTTGTATCTGGGGAAGAGAGGCGAGTGAGGAATAGAATGTTTTGTGATGCTTCCAGGTGATTAATTTTGCTTCACCAATAATTATAGAATAAATTGCCTTTATGTAATGACCTAATGTGCATATTGGCACTGAGCATTTGAGTGAGAGGGATTCAATTGATTATATGAAAGTATTTCTTTGCAGAAATACCGATGCAGAAACTACCTCTGTTGGACCTATTGCTGGAAACATATTGGTGGAAGTTAGCATTAGAGAATGTATTCATGAAATATGTAGAACTGACCTCTAAACAGGCTTCTCATCTTGCTCAGAAAATAATAGAATTGTCTCCTAAATTTTCCCATCTATAGCGGTCAGCTGCTTAAAGGATTACAGCTCCTGAGATTCACTCATTGCCATACCAGAGAGAAGCCCAGAGACGAGACTGCTCCAAAATGAAGGCAAAAATTTTTGATTCTCTCATTATGCTAAATTCCTTAATGAGGGATTAAATCTAAGAACTTTGATACATCAAAGCTAGTATGTCCTCAGTTCACATTGTTATTAGGGAAAAAATACTGCTTTCTTTTTAAATAATTTCCAAGTCAAAGTTGCCCTTGAAAGTCTTAAACAGCCAATGCCTCAGCCACAATCTATTGTAACCTAGCCTGATAATTTCAGCAAATGAGTTTCAAATGCAAATGCACCAACAAGGATTTTATCTTACAATTTATTTCTCAGACACTTATTGTCTACCCTAGAGCTGTAAAAATTGTTTAAACTAGAAAAATAGTGATGCCTTTGTAAATGAAAACTAAGTCATCAGTAATGGCCATCGAGTGCCCTCAGGTGATCACTGGATTCTAAAAGCAAAGATAATTGTTGAAATCAGATTTTATGTCTATTTCAGTGTTGAACTATGTCACAGAACCTAGAATATAGACTTGAACTAATATTATATGCGAAAGCAGGCTTGGTATGCCCAAATTTTACTCTTGCCTATTGTACACTCAACCTTGTACTGAAATAATAAAATGAAGTATCAGTTGCGCTGGATTATATGCATAGGGCAATCTTCAGCAATGTATTGCTAAGCATTAGACAGAGTTAAGGCAAGTATCAGAGGCTTTCTAGGTATGACAGCTAGGACAAAGATGAGTAAAAGAGAAAGATTCTTTAATAACTACAATACCAGCTATGAACTGAAAAGTGCTGAATGTAAAGAATCAACAGTATCATTAGATAAAGGCTTTGAAGTCAGTTGATCATGCAATGAGAAAAATAAGGAAAATGTAGGTATTTCACACAAGGTTAAAAATACTTAATTGAAAGATCTAAGCTCATTTGAACATCAGGGTCTGTTTTAGTCAGCTTTTTTTGCTAATATGACTAAAAGAACTGGTAAGAACAATTTAAGAGGAGGGAAAGTTTATTTAGGGGCTCAAGGCTTCAGAGGTCTCAAGTCCGTAGAAGGCCAGCTGCATTCCTCAGGGCTCCAGGCAAGGCTGAACATCATGGCAGCAGAGTGTGAGAGGAAAGAGGCTCACATGACGGTCAGAAAGCAGAGAGAGACTTCAGTTGCCAGATAAAAGATAAAAACCCCAAAGACACACCCCCAGTAACCCACTTCTCTTCCAGTCATACCATACCCACCTTTAGTTAACACCCAGTTAATCCCTATTAGGGGATTAATTCACTGACTGGGTTAAGACTTTCATAGTCCAATCAATTCATCTTTCAGCCTTCTAGGATTACTTTACATGAGCTTTGGGGGACACCTAGTACCTAAATCATAAAAGGGTCTTTCCTGATTTTTTAAAAAATTATGAACATGTGGTGATATCAACATTAAAGTAGGGAATCCTATAATGGATTCAGATTCTCTATCTTTTATGGGACAAAAAAAATCCCAATACTGTATCTGTGACCCACTGTGTCGAGAGCCAAAGAGAAAGCAATTCATTTGTGTACGTTGAAGGTTTAAGGAAGTCTTTCTGAAGGAGAGAACTTTGAGTTGGGTTTGTCTTGAGTGGACTGCTCGGTCATCTGATTTTTTTCTTTTCTGCTCACAATTAATAACTAATAGGCTCATCAAAAAGATGTTGAAAATATCACTCTCATCTCCTTAACATTTAAGTAATACTGAAAAGTTTGTTATAGTCAAGAGATTTAACTGTTATAAATATTATATTAGTGAAATCATTTTTATTGAAACAAACAGAAATCAAGTCAAGAAAATACATAAAAACATTAAATATAAGAATTCATGAGTGTTCCCTAGAACTCAAAGGTAGAAATACCACCAAAACTGGGCCTCAACCAAAAGAAAGAAGTAGAGGTCATTGTCTCTTCACAACTCCAAAGTACACATGTTATAGTTCAAATTATCAACAGAAACTAATTTGTGGTCTCTCAGTGCTGATTCCCAAGAGATCATCTGCTTGACTCGGCATGAAATATGTATTCTCTGCAAGTCAAATTAATTCCATCCTGAGATGAAGAAGGGGAAATGGAACTTTGGATTTATGTAAAGCTGTCACCTTCTATCAGATACTATTTTAAAAGCAATGCTTGCATCAATATTATATTATTTGGTTGAATTATTAGTTTTTCATTGATTTCTTAATTCCCCAAGTAATTCAATGAAGAAGTGCAATTATCATCTTCAATTTAGAAATGAGGGCACTAAACCCCAGTGAGGTTAAGATCCCTACTCAAAGTGGTACAACACATGGGTAGAAGAGTTTGTATGTAAATGCCAATGAATCTCATGCCTATGAATCAGAGGGAAGACCCTCAAAAAAAGTCTATTCCTAAATAACAGAAAGATCAGTAGAGCAGAGGGAAGAAAAGAGGGTGGAGAATACTGGCAACTGAATTAGAAGAAGTTATACTGCATGCTTTTATAAAAATGTCAATGTTTATCCTATTGAAAAGTAAATCTAAAAAGAACAGGAGATTGGAGGAAAGGAGGGGAAGGGGAAATACAAGAAATTGAATTAAAACAAGGTACACTCCAAACTTTTACAATTATGCCAATGTACATTCTATTGTCATGTATATTAAACAACAGGAGGTGGGTGCCAGGGAGGAGGAGAGAAAAAATGGAAGACTGAATTAGAACAATTTAAACTCCATACTTTTATAATTAAGTCACTGTATAATCTTATGTCATATACACCTAAAAAGAAACAATTAAATAAAATAAATTTTTTTTAAAAGTACAAAAAATAATGGGAACTGGAGAGGCTCTGTAAAATTTATCAAAGGTATTCCAATTATTGCCACTGAAAGATTCAATCATCCAACTGGTAGGAAGTTTTATTTTTTCAAAACTAAAACAAATAAACATTTAATTTTTAGAATATTCAATAAGAGAAGGAAGTGAGGCAGGGAGGGGAGGTTGGGATTAAGGGGATTATCAATGCAACTAGGAACTCTCAACACCCACGAGAAGCCCAACAATACACAGGCAGGCAGAGAAACTCAAAAGTTTCAAAAATTAATATACATTTATATGCTTATTTCTATTACATGGGATATTGCAGAGGACATATGAGAGCGGGGAGTGGACAAAGTGGGGACATCCTGGACTAAGATCAGCCTTAACTTACTTTGTCAATATCCATGTATGCACGTATGCAACAACGATTCCCTCCAATATGTAAGACTGTCAAACAAATTAAAAAACCGCATATTCTAAAAGATATGACTTGGATATACCATATTATTAAATTCATTCTTATTTTGTCAGTTATACAAAAATGCTGTACCTGAACAGAAAAACAATCACTCAAAATTGAAACAGGAGTAAGATAATTATCAGTTGAATTCTTTTCATTGAAGTCACAGTATTTTATAATCTTTATTAACAAAAGACATGAAGGAATATAACAACTTATAGAGATTTTGATTTCCACATTTTAATAAATACTGCTATTTTAGACACTGTAATGTATCTTGACAATATGTTTGTTGTAAATCAGTTACAAATATCAACTCATCTTAAAGAACAAAAGTAAATGAATGTAGAATATCATGATAACAGAAAATATCTAGTATGAACTTGAAATACACAATATTGTTTAAAACTGTAAATTTTAACAAAAATATATTGGTAGTAAATTATTCTGACATAATAAAGTATGCTGAAAAAGTCTAGTTAGTTATAGAAAGCTATGCCCCAGTGTTTTGAGTGAATATCCAAGGAAAAACAAAAAAGGTATTTAATAAACAAACTGAAAGGTGAAAGGAGCCAATTGTTTTCCTTTATATTCACATAAAATGTGATTATATATACATACATATGTACATATATTTTTATATATGCAATCATATAGAATAGCAGTTTCTATTGAAAAATTAGTCAAAAAAGAGGAAGAAAAATGTTTTTATTTTAAGAGACAGAGATAGAGAAAAAGAGAGAGGGAGAGAGAGAGAGAGAATCAATTTTGCTTAGTTTTTCATCTGGCCTTTATTTCTCTGACACTTAGTTGTGTGTATGTGGTGCTGGGGTTCAAACCCTGGTCCTTGCCAGCAAGTGCTTCAACCACTTAGCAACCACTCCATCCCATAAGAAAGTATTTCTAAGGAAGATAAAATCAAGGTTAGAAAGGACTAAAGTCTTTTATATATTTATTAGCTATGAAACAATCTTTTATTGAGTGCTTTGGATCAGAAGTAATTGAACTGAGAATAATTTTCCACTGGAATTAGTAGATGAATGTTCAGTTACAAAAATTAAAAATAAATCCACCAGGAAAACAATGTTTCAGTAGATAATTTAAAAGACAAGAGTGATCTTCAATAGTATGTGAATAGTATGTCAATCAAAAGTGCACCTAGAGAGGGGCTAGAGCGGTGGCTCTGCAGTTATGGTGCTTACCCTCCATGCACAAGTACTTAAGTTCAAACCCCAGCACCACATACACAACAAAGTCTCGGAGCAGGGAAGGCCATATGAAAAACTAAATTAAAAAATTGTTTCTCTATTTCTCTCTCTCTCACTGTCCCTCTCTCTGAAGGAAGGAAGGAAGGAAGGAAGGAAGGAAGGAAGGAAGGAAGGAAGGAAGGAAGGAAGGAAGGAAGGAAAGAAGGAAGGAAGGAAGGAAAGAAGGAAGAAAAGTGCACCCAGAGAGCTTTTCAGCCCAGCACAGGTTGGAAATAGAAGAGTCCTAGAGTTGGAATCTCCTTTCCCAGTATTGTAGACCTAAAGGTCTTGACCTGGTCATCCTACAGGTATCTGGGATGAGATGAGTCTTCATCTTATCTCATCATCTTTTTCCTCAAACCAGATTCATATATCCTTTCAGTT